>VDFB02156840.1:0-23489 GCA_007258455.2 Sequoia sempervirens
TGATGACTTCTACGTAAGTCATATTTGGTGAATGGAAAATGTAGAGGGAGATACTTTATACAAATGGGCTCTATCACTTAAAGATGTTGGTGAAACAAGAATTGAATACTTTAGGCATTTAAAATTAGAGAAGATAGCATAATGAGTGATGGTACACTTGTAAAAATCAATGCAAGATGTAATTGAATGCTCTCCAAATCATAAAGTGATCAAGAGAATGTGTGAGGTGTTAGGTGGTGGTGATGGTTGTACGCTTTTCATTTATGGAAAAGGATCAGAATTAAAGTTTATTAAGCACTTGAGGTATTTCCCTCTCGAGACTTCTTCCATTGTGGTGAAAAATACATGCAAAAATTATGGACAAGAGTTGGTGGGTCTAGTGTTGCAGAGAAGATGAAGGCTAATTTTTCTCTTACAATGAGGAAAGAACTCTCCCCTTTCCATGGTGAAGCATCAACAGAGAGATTAAAAGGATTTTTTCCTATACAACAATGAAAGATTAGTGCAAGCACTGCAATTAATATTGGGGAAAGAGTTCAACAAACTCAAGTGTAGGTACAAGACGAATATGGACATCTATTCATTAATAATGGATTGGGGCTTAGATTTGGGAGATTCGACAAAATTGTGAAAGGGGTGATGAAGGTTCTGGTGCATAAAGATTACCTAGAGGGAATGGACACAATCTTGCAATGGGCCATTACAAGAGTAGGCATAGACATTAGTGAGGGATTTGAGAATGAGGAGGATGAAGAAGCTAGACAATGTGCTTCCTTCGTGAGATGGCTTGAAGGAAGGCGTAAAGCAAGATGGAGAGAGGATGCAGCGCATGGGTACAAAGCACTCAAATTGTTTGTAGAATTAATGGAGGTTAAGGCGATAATAGAGCAAGCAAAAGTTGAAGTAGTGTAGCTGGAGCAAAAGGAGTTGTGACCTAGAAAGAAGAAAAATCTTATTGAGGTCAAAGAAGAAGCAATGGCGGGTAGCTCATCCAGGGCATACCAATAAAATAAGTCTCTACCATGAATTTTGAAATTTTTTGGTTTCTTGTTGCAAAAAATTTTGGGTTTAAATTATGGGAAATACAAGAAAGGTGATGTCGATTATTTGTAATTTTTTGAGAAGTTGGGTTTATAGTAGATGATATTTTACATGGTAGAAGGTTTTACAAGAAAAAAATAAGCTGATGTAATTTGACATATCTTTTTTAATTTCAATAAAGCAATATATTATTACTGATAAAAAAAACATCAAGATATATTATTTTCAAGGGGTTTTTTTTTTACAAATTTATATATTACATTTGTATTATTTTTTAAATTACATTGAATTAAATAATATTATAATATTATCTAAACATCAAATAATAGAAATTTAATAAAATTTCTATAATACTTATTATTATATACATGTAATAATTTTCACTCTCTCACCTCTATCTCTCTCATTCCATCGCTCTCTCATTGTTTTTGTCTTTCTATCTCTATTCTCCCTCTTTCTATCTCTATTTCTCCCTTTTCTTCTTTCTGTCTTATTCCATCACTCCCTCTCTATATGTTTATCTATCTTTCTTACACCACTTCTATATTTCCCATATATATATATATATATATATTCATTTCTCTCCCTCTCTTTCCTTATCACTCCAAACTGTGAATAAAATACCAAATTTTTGCACTTTGATATTACAAGTAATCAATGAATCTAACAAATCTGACTTCTAGACAAATGAAGAACAACAAACAATAATAAACATAAGGATCATACAAAGTTGATAATATATCTATCTTATAAAAATTAAAAAATAAATAAATAACATATATAAATAACATCGAGATATATCATATGGAGAGCTCTTCAGGTGGTGGCAATGGCCATGGAGGATTTTCAAATTTTCAAAAAGGCAAGATTTCCTAATGCTGCTGCAGGCATTAATGGGAGACAATTTGTTGATTGGAGGGTGATGTTAGGTGGGTCCTTTATGGTAGGTAAGTGTTTTGGGTCCCCTTTAGTTACTAATGTTTGTTTTGATGGGAAAGGGGCTTCACTTGTTGTGTGTCCTACACACTCCCTGGTGTCCTCTGAAAAAGAGAATCTCGAGACTAAAATGTTGGGGTCATGCTTGTCTTCTGGTGGTGTTGATGGGACTCCTGATGCAATGGGTCTTGGGGTTGATAAGACTAAGTCTGAACTCCTCTCAAGCTCTGCTCTTAAGTGGAGAAATTTGTTTGGAGTGAAACTTAAATGTAAGAGTACTTCTCCTTGGGTGTCTTTTTTTGCTAATGTGAAAGCTGGAGAGTACACTATTTCTATTCCAAACTATATTGTTGTTAAAAGTATGTCCAATATGGATATGGAACTACTGGGTAAATGTGTTGGTCCTTGACCTCATATTGAGTTGGTGTGCGCAAGTTTGCTTTAAATCAATGGAAACCTAAGGGACAGATTGATGTAGCCGCTATGGCAAAAGGTTTCTTCTCTTTCATAATTAACTGTGAATATTATTTTGTTTCAGTGTTGATGGGAGGCACTTGGTTTATTGGAAGGTCATCTCTGATGCTTAAAAAGTGGGAACTAGGTTTCAACCTGAACTTGTCCTCCTTTTCAGCTACTCAAGTTTGGGTTCGTCGTCCTGGCCTCCTGATGGAATTCTGGGATGAAGAAGTTGTTGATAAGTGTTTCATGCACTTCTCAACATAGGTAATGCATAGGTGGATCATCTCTCTTGAAAGAAAATCTTCCACAATAAAATTGTAGAACATTATAAAACTGTAGAACACTATCCCAAGGACTCTATTGTCAGGTCTTGATAGTGCTTGGAATACCTTAGTTGATTCACGTGGTTTTCATGGAATCACAAGGAAGAATTATGGATGAGTTACAAAGCATGGGAAGTTGGGTCTACAAATGGAGTTTCCAAGTGTCGTAAGTGAATGAACAGTAGCTTCCCACTTAGAACAACAAGTTGAAACTCATTGAGTTCATCTGATTTAGCTTCCTAGTAATCCTTGGGATCCTAATCTAACCGAGGGCTAAAATAAATAGAAAAAGAGGAAGGGTTAATAAAGTTGTTCTAAATATAAGCTATGAATGAACTGTAATCATGGAGGTTGCTACAGTAGACAAACTTCCTAAACTGGGTTTTGCTTGACAAAGAGAAGCCTACAACTACACAAAACTAGTGCAATCTTCTAAGGATTGCAGATTTTTAAATTTCACACACACATCATGCACATGCAATTGAACTTAGTTGCAACAATGAAGTATGGAAGATCATACTAGTTTTACAAAGTGGTTCATCATCAACAAACCACAAAAAGAATGAGCTCGAAATTCATCAAATACTATAACAACAACCACCATTATCACTTCCACTCAAGAAACTAACTAAAACTAACATGGAAGTAGAACCATGCATGCATAATGAGCAAACTTAACAAAAACACCCATAAATCATGTAATGTTTCTTTCTATTGTTGTAGAATGCCTTTACACCAGTTCTCCAACCATTTACAAATAAAGGGGAGACCCCTATTTATAGTTTTCCAAAGCCCAAATGAATGACTAAGATTAATTTACATTATGTGGCTTAGATTTTCTTTACACTAGAGTTTCACCTACCCCAAAATATTCAACAATTTAAAATACAACTTTTTTCTTTTCCCTATCTTGTCTTTTAGTGGCCAGTCATTATAGCAATTTTGTCTTCTAGCTAATTGCCCTTTTGTTGTAGCTGAAATTGTTCAAAATCCACCTTCTTGTTTGTGCATCTGTAGTATCCTTCAACTAATCAAGTACACCTTGTTTGCAGATTTGCATCATTGTTAAATGGATCAAATGATCTGATGAGACAACTCCTGATGGATTGTGATCATTTGTTTTGAGGGAGGAAACAACCGCTCCCTCCCACCACCTTCAAGGCCATCCTTTGTAGTTTTGTCACTGACTTCCTTGACATAGACCTTCTTCTAATGTGAGCTTTGTTGATGGGTGCTATGAGGAAAGGTGGGCATAAAATGAATGGTGACAACAACTATGTTCTTTTCCTTGTTCAACTTTCTCAATGGGCCTCCCTGACAGACCCACGGTAGGTTCCATGAATCCTGCTTACATGAAGTGTAGTAAGTGATTTCATACACAAATCAAAGAAAATGTTAATCAAATCCTACAAACTCCATGTTAGATCCATACATGCATCATCAAAAGATCATAATATTTATTTTTGGAGCTCATTTGGACCACAAACATAAATACGAGTTCAGGGGTGCATGCGCCATACGACAGATGAATGGTAGGTGACATATGGCCAATGGACGATGAGTGACAAATGACAGGTGAATGGCAGACAAACAACAACAATGACAGTGGCAGACAATGAATGACAAATGGACAATGATGGCAACGAATAGGGGATGAGCGACAGCGACAGACGAATGGATGGACGAACGACGAACGATAGATGTTGAATGTCAGGCGACGAATGGATGACAAACGATGGATGGAAGTAAAGGGATAGTGGCAACAACGGACAATGGCAATAACAGACGGCGAACAGATGATGACAACAACAGACAATGAATGGGTGATAGTGCTAGATGGTGGATGCTAGGTGACAGACGGATGATGAATGGTGGACGGAAGCAGAGGGACAGTGGCCCACAAGGAAAGTTCCCACAGATGACAATAGAGGGATGGAAACCCCCAAGGAAAGTTCACACGAATGGCCATGGAGGGATAGCCACCCACAAGGAAAGTTCCCAAAGGACCATGGAGGGATGGCGACCCCACAAGGAAAGTTCACAAATGGCCACAGAGGGACGATGACGGGCAAGGAAAGTTCCCAAATGACCATGGAGGGGCAGGGGCTCATAAGGAATGTTCCCAAACGGCCATGGAAGGACAATCACTCGCAAGGAAAGTTCCTGAATGGCCACAAAGGGATGGCGGACTGCAAGGAAAGTTCCCAAAAGACCATGGAGGGATGGCGACCCACAAGGAAATTTTTGCAATGTCTAAACACATGGAAAATTTGATGCAAATCTCTTTAAGCATTTGAAGACATTCATTGGATGGTCCCTAGATGATGAAAAGTTGAAGTTTGCACCCATTCCAGAAATGTGAAGATTTGGAAGGGGGAAGTTGGAGGGTCGCCACCCTTTTGAAAATGACAATGAGTACACAATGACCTGCACCTCACAAGGAAAGTTCCCAAATGGCCACAAAGGGATGCCAACCCGCAAGGAAATTTTCCAAATGGCCACGAAGGGATGGTGGCCTATAAGAAAAGTTCAGAAATAGCCACGAAGGGGTGACAACCTACAAGGAAAGTTCCCAAATAGCCATGGAGGGATGGCGGCCTGCAAGGAATGACAGCCCGCAAGGAAAATTCAGCAATCTCTAAACACATGGAAAATTTGATGCAAACCCCTTTAAGCATGTGAAGACATTCATTTGATAGTCCGTAGATGATGAAAACTTGAAGTTTGCAACCATTTCGGAAATGTGAAGATTCAGAAGGGGGAAGTTGGAGGGTCACCGCCCTTTTGAAAATGGCAATGAGCACATGGTGACCCACACACGATGACCCACAAGGAAAGTTTTGAAACGGCCATGGAGGAGTGGCAGCCTACAAGAAATTTCTCAAATGGCCATAAAGGGATGGCCGCTTGCAAGGAAAGTTCCCAAATAGCAACCGAGGGACAATGACTCACAAGGAAAGTTTGCAAATGGCCACAGAGGGATGATGAACCACAATGAAATTTTTGTGCAACTTCTCGAAACTTAACAAAACCTTGGTAGTTCACTTACAGATCATGAAAATATCCCAAATCCATAGGAAACTTGTCCCCAAAGTCAAAAAATGATGGAAAACGTGAAGCATGCAAGAAGAGACCAAGTCAGTAGGAGCAAGGCAAAAAATAGAAAAGGAAGGGGGACTTTGTTTCTCCCTCAAATTTGAATGCCCTAGGTAAAATGAAGGGCATGGAGTAGCATTTATAGGCCAATTTCCATTAATGGCATGCATTGATTTCTTGGTATGGCAAACCCGAGTTAGGTGAGATGTGGAATCCCACACTTGTTTGGATGCTTGTTGAAGGATCAAATGAAGAAACTAAGTGCAAATCCCACCATGTGGATGGAATTTGGCCATCAACCATTATGAAAGTGGTGAAAAAGAAGTGGCAACCCACACAAGGCAATCCAAAGTTGTGGGTCTATGAGGCTTGGAGGACGTCAGGGCAATGGACGAAGGGAAACCCACAGGGGCTATAATGCCCCACCAGGGAATCCAAAGGACAAAGTATTAAGTGGCGAATTATCTGAATTTTTTTTTAAAGACATTCAATTTAAACAAATGTCTAATGGATTCCAAGATGACGTTACTTAAACATTAAAATTAAGAACATCACACCATAATATTAAAGTTATAAAACACAAGTACAAACCACGTTCATGAATGATCCACTTTACATAACTTATATAGTCAAGACATTTATATATTCAGATAACATCTAGTGAGATTCACATAAATCTCAATACATCATAATGTTGTTACAAAGAGTACACTCATAAACATGAGCTAAATATACAAAGAGGGAAATGATCTCCTCATATCAAATATCCACATCTTCGTACACGTTCAACGTCCATCGTCACAAACAAAGAAGTAATAGGAATCTGCTACAAATATATAGTGCCATCTATGAGAGAATTCTAATGAAGGTGTAGCACGGTTTCCACCCAACTTCATGGAACTCAAAGGTCCACTCCCTCCGTGCTAGGAGATAGTGACAGGTCCAAAAGACAATCAAACACACAACAAATAACATACATGACATTACATGGCTGGAAAACACATAACGACATAATCACCTCAAACCATAGTATTCACAACTTATGCTTCCAGAGACGACCACAATATAAGAGTTAACTCTACACAAGAGACTACAATCATGCATCAGGATAGAGTGTCATCACATAGTTGTTCCAAGTTACCCTAGTGAATCTTCCTAGACTACTGGCAGTCTCTACCGATTCTCGGCCCCTAGACAAACTCATGTGGAGCCGAGTTACCTTTCAAGAAGACAAGATAGCTGGCTATGCCATTCCAGGCCTTCTCAACCTACCCTTAATCTAAATGAGCATTAAGGCACTAGGTGAAGCATTCAGTTTATCTTAATTACTTAATGAACCCCAGGTTTATTTATTAAAGTTTTCACTGTATTACAAAAACCCACGATAGGTTACCCTAGTAACCACTTAGGGTTCCGGCCCCTATTGTAAGCCACTCTTCCTAGAAACATGGCAAAACATCAAAATACCAAGGACTTCCCATGTGTGTATAAAACTAAACCATAGTAGTACATATCTCATTCACGGCCCAATCATTGAATATCTCAACACCTTTAATGGTGACAATTATCTCTAGCATGGCATAGTCCCAAAAAAGGTCAAGGTATAGAAACATCAATAAACAAATATTAAAAGCTCTTTCCTCTAAAATCAACACTCCAGCCTTTGGAAGAAAAGTTGCACATAATTCAACATTAGATACAACGGAAAGTCATTAAGCATGAAAAGTAAAATTCTGAATGATCACGTCATCTACATGACATAGACTATATAATCTCATAATACCTTAATAGTGACAGATAAATCATACATGGCTAACTCCTGAAATAGTTTGTAGCCATTGTACAACCAAGTACAAGCATATTAAACTTATAAATCAAATTTATTTCTCCTATCCCCAGGAAATTTGAAGAACTCGATAACATCAAAGAACATTCATAAAATATAAACAAATATTTATCACCCATCAAGCACAAGGATCAAATCTTTATGACTTTTAAATAAATTAATCGTTTCATTCAAGTGTTCCAAATATTCTTCTACAAAAGCTTAATTGACATAAAATCAAAATAAAAGAATAGTTAAATAGTAATAATAATAACCCATTAATTCACTAATTAAAAGCCATATTCCTCTAAATCAAAACTCGTTAACAAGAATTACATGTCCATTATTGTATATATATATGAACTATCTCTTATAAATAAGAGCTAGAGATATATTATACAATATATATAGACAATTATAAATGTTTTAAATCTTATCCTAATACAAAATAATATAAAGCTTTCTATGTCATAAATATTATAATCTAATTGCATTTATAAATCTATCGGTATATGCAAATTTTCATAGATATAATTAATGTAGAATAAATTTCTATCAATAGAACATAACGCTGATCAAAGAAGGATAAGGGTGACGCTAAAAGAAAGAGTCAGTTAAGAGAATATTGGTGATGCTAAATAAAAAATTCTGAAACTAGAAAGAGGAGAGGGGGCGGCGGTTGTAGTTCATGCAATAAAGAGCATAGAAAACATCTATGAAAATGATAATAACAATTCGCACCCCACAGAGATATCATACGAGCAATAAGTTAATAATTATAAAACATATCTTAATCTACTACAATATCTAAAAGACTAATTATTGCGCAAGGAAGGGTACGAATAAAAATAAATAAAGTGAAGGAATGCAACTCGACTGTCATAGAAAGATTCGCCCAGGTTGAGTGAATAATAACATTCCATGAAAGATACCTGTAGTGATTACACAGATCATGGCGACTAAATAGCTTCAATTGCCTGAAGGAGCATACAATATAATATGAAATATTGTGTTGAAAGTGAAGGCTCGAGTAAAAGCACGCCTACAAAAATTCAAGACAGGAAAAGCACAGAGGTCGACGCCTTGCCCAAAAAAAGAACTATATTCTCTGTTTAAAAGAATATCGAGAAGAAGAGAGAGGGCAGCGCATAGTTTCAACAAA
The DNA here is from genome assembly GCA_007258455.2 of Sequoia sempervirens. Lineage (NCBI taxonomy): Eukaryota > Viridiplantae > Streptophyta > Pinopsida > Cupressales > Cupressaceae > Sequoia > Sequoia sempervirens. Next base: position 8,843 of record VDFB02156840.1, read on the forward strand.
TGTATGAAAATTAAATCTACTGACAACACTATTACATGCAAATTCCATCCTTTTTATTCAAATGTATTCGTTTACTGAAGAGTAATCTCATGCAGAGAAGGAAGATACAGCTTGAAACAATTGAATACGAACTGCGATAAGTAAATCACGAGATCCATCAACTGGTATTACATGTAGAATTTTATCAGGGCGTTTATTGATTGTGGGATCAATTCTTCTTCAACTATGTATCTTTTCGTGATTTATTTTTGAAATCTTTATTGAAAGTTAGATTCAGCGTAAGAGCATTTCCAGGAAAATACAATCTTTTGTTTGCTTATATCTACTTTTGAAGATAAAATATAATCTTCAATCTTTTCATATAATTTTGGTTTCATATAATTATAATTACTTCACAGCCAAACTAAAAACAATTTCAGGTCTGGAATTATACATTTACTAAATACATTTATTTTTTTTTAAATTCAAATTCTCTTCTAATCTGTTTCTTTATTATTTGTGCAGGCTCAACAAGATAATTCCTTTCAGAACAACAAAAATTCAACATCATGTTCTTGAAATTTAACACAAGAATTTAAAACCAAAGAAGAAAACCTATGTACGCTGATAAGCTGAGCTGAAGCAAGGTCTAAAGCTCCTGTCAGTTCTTGCTCAAAATCAATAGACCTTCCAAAAATTACTGTTGTGAAAATATTTTCAGAAAAATTGTTGTGCCAAGATTTTCTCAAAACTGTTTCCAAATGCCAACCCCTAAAGGCTTATTAATGCAATTAATTATCTGAAGTTAAAACTTAACTAATTGTAATCATGCATTCCTAAAATTGTTCATGCAGTTATAAACTTTAAATATCTAAGATATTTTTCCTCAAGTGATGTTTTTAGATATTTTCACTTTTGAAAATAAACTCTTTTAAAATATTAAATTTTCACAAGAATCTAGTATACATAATTAATTCCACAGTTACATTTAAATAATTATCTTTTTTCAAAATTAACATTCATTTTAAAATTAATACCTTGTTTAATTTAATTTAATAAATTAAACCATAAACATAAATGTTTAATATAATATTTAAACAAATCTATTAACAAACTATCCATTTAACTAAATTAAACAGTAATTTATTTCCAAATAAAACAACACAAACAAAATTAACATGACAAGACAAAACACATGACAACATGCGACTATTGGATACTCATTCGACAAAGAACGATGCTTACACGAGGACCAAACACTATCTCTGAATCAACATGATTTTATTGGATTAGGGTACGCTTAGACCTAAAAAGAAAGTGGAGCCGATACCTGGTACCTGTATCTATGTAAAACATCACTTGTTAAACATATTATCATATACTGGAAAACACACCGTAAAAAAGAATCGCAGCGCAACAGGATACTCACAAGTGAGTAGGGCTACACTGTCTTCTTCACCAAGACTGACAAGCATCATTATATCATAGTCATAAATCGCATCATGATAACCACATTAAAACTTAGAAACAACATATCCAAAATACACGTGCATCCACCACAATGTCTTCATACGAGCTTAACCAGATAATCTTGATATTTAATAAATCATCCATAGGGTTTAACAACTATTATAACATCAATGTCGTAACTAGGGGCAATACAATATAGTATCCCAAAACAGCTACATGACTAGAAAACAAACACAAACAAACAGATACACATAGTAGCAACTGGAGGGGTACTACAGGGGCATTTCTGTGAAAGCAAAAGACCTAGCGTAAAATTTGGTAGGTGAATCTGGTCAAGGGTAATTTGATCATTTGAAGGCATATGACCAATTTTGGCTTGGAAACAGGGGTGCACAAAGCAATATAGAAGCAAAAATGACACGTTAGGAGTAAAAAGAGGGGGTCCCTACCTTCGGCGGGTCATGTGTGCAAAACATGCACCACAAATGGTGACTTGCTAGGGAAATGCTCTAGAGAATTTTGATGACAAACTAGAATTATGAGCCCATAATCTCTGGTTTCAATCCTCATGTTAGGACAAACGAACCATACGCTCAACCAAAAGATCAAAACCATGACCTAACGCAACCTCCAATATAATGAGAATCCAAGTGTGTAAAATTGCATTAATTCCCATCCTTTAGTTGCTATAGAAACCCAAGATCCATCAAGTTAAGCTATGTAGTTAATTCTAACTCCAAAATAATATGGGACATTGCCTCACTACTAGTCTAGTGTCCATAGCCCTGATAAGGTTGTTGTTGTGATTCTCCTAAATATTTCTCTACTGTCGGCTAGACATCCATAGCCCCGATAGAGTTTCTCAGATCCCCCTATAAAGTTGAATTTTCTTTCTTTCTTTTGATTTTCAATGTTTTTCTTATTTTCTTTTGTTTCTTTTCTTTTGATTTTTCTCTTTTCAATTCCTTTCATTTCAACCTAGAAACAATGAAGCTCATGTTTAGGGCTGACAATCACAATGGCACTGAAGTAGAATTTTAGATTTTTCACTTAACTAGACTTCACAAAGTACCTACAATGACCTCTAGTTTCTTAAAATATGTGAGAGATATAAGATTCCAAAATACATCAAAATTAGATGAACCAACAACTTATCCTCTTTGAATCAAATGTCGAGATCACTTGACAATAACAAAAGACCTTCACCATCCACTCTAAAAACTTGATTAGAGTTTAGCAAAGAAATAGGTAGAACAACCCCAAGTGATAATTATGGTTGTTGTGCACACAGATGTGGCCAACTAAAAGCAGAGGGACCCCGAGCTATGCAGCAATAAAGAAGCAATAAAATGGAAGAAAACACCAATACTAACCAAAGTGAGAAAGCGAAAGCAAACAACAAAGAAACTACCCTAAAGAAAACTAACCTACAACAAACCAACTACTCTAACAAAAGCATGAAAGTGAGGAGCCCTATATACATGAAACCTACACTGCTCAAAAAACAACTATGTACAAAGATATTTACAAAGGATCATGTTAAGTGAAGGAAAACTAGAGCTTACATTCATTGGATTTTGCAAGGAATGCGCAAGAAAAAGGGAAATCATCATAGTTCTAAGCATTGCATATTCATCTTTATATTCTGAAAAAAATAAGTTGAATAATCTAGCATTCAAATATAATCACACATTCGAGAAAAATCAGCAATTGAGGTGATTCATTAAACCCATGGTCAATCCATAAACACGTCTATCTCACCTCATTCCCATAATCAAAATGATAAAAAAAATTGCAAATATTCATAGGAGAAAGGAAAGATAGAACCTAGATGTCGTCATGCAAATGTGGCAGTGTTTGAAATTTGAAAGTGAGCAATGCATCATCGATAGGTGCATTGGAAGCTTAGGATGGAGGCACTAGATGGTGTAACACTTCAGATATTAAGCTTGCATAAGGGTGGGAGAATGGGGTAGAAAGCACCCCTTCCAATATTTGTGTGGGATAAACAACCCCTATCGGTTGTTCCTCAAGGAGATAGACTTCATCTCGTTGATCTTCTGCAAACCTGGTGTCCACTTGATTGTTGTCTTCAAAAGGTAGCATGCTGTCCCGTCTCCTTCCCCAGGTGTTGACCTTATTTTTATGATGTTCAATGTCATGAGAACATGACATGCATGAATCTATCTTAAATTGCATCCTTCTGAATGTGAAAGAGGATAAGCTATAGTCAAGGTGGCAAGACTCCCAGTTCCATCCTGTAATTGGCCAGGTGTGTCATACTTATTGGAAGTCATGTATCTCCTCATGATGTTCACTTGTCTCCTCTTGTTCATTGTCATTGTAGATGGAGAAGGAGTTCCTCTCCCATTCTGGAGGTTCCAATGTTTCACCATCTAGAGGTTCAAGTAATATATCTTCATCATCGCCATCTTCTGTAATGTACTCCTTAGTGTTGGCATGGCTTTATGGAAAAATTTTGAGCGGCAAGAAATAAGCAATCAACACTGGCCCATCAAGAGGATCGACATATGACGAGTGATCAGCCTCCAAAAGTCCTCCATATAGCCTATCATCTCTTGTGTACAAGTGCTCTTCAAGAGGAAAAAATCCTTAATGATTGATGGACAACATTCCCATTTGCTCTGCTCCATCATTTGGAGGCTCGAGGCCACATTTTTCTTCTATTGTTGTTGTCCTAACATCCTCATGAGGGCTACTTTCAGCCAAGTCATCACTTTTTTTGAGCTCTTGGACGTCTGGTTCATCTCTTGAAGCAATTGTAAGGAGTGGTACACTTGGCTACCTCACTTGTTCTTCGACTTGCTTGATGGTTCCTTAACACAGTTTTCATGTGAACTCTGAGTATGATGAATCATGAAGTTTGCACCAATTCAGGAGTAGTAACACCTCCAAATCCACTTGGTATCTTAGCTCGGACTAATCCCTTGCTATTCTTGAAAGCATTTGGTTGTATCTTTCCACCATTAGGTTCTCATCATCACTTGGGAAGGAAGTCAGATAGTGGATAGCCACATCCTATGATTGTTCCTACTCCCCCAAATATTCATTTTCAGATGCTTGGTCACTGTCATTCATGAAGGAGAGATTTTCTAATCTGATTCCACTTATGCATTCATGAACATTTTCTATTGTCCCAATTCTTTCAACCTATTCCTCCTAATTTTCAACATCTTCATGAGCTGCCTCAACATGCGCTACTACAAACTGCAAACTTTGTTGATTCATCATCAACTACCAATGGATCCTCTTTTGGAGTGGGAGGATTGACTTTTATTGATGGAGGGAAATAATTTTTAATTAGTTACAATAAAATTTTCATCAAGAAAATTTGTTTTCACAAAAATTTTAGCCTTTTCCTCTTGGTTCTCAGCCTTTATGTCCATTGTCCCAACACTAACTTGTGTCAAATTTCTTGGTTCAGCTTCAATGTGTTGTCCTCCAGATGTTGATAGCTCTTTTGCCCCATGGGATGACTCATCATCATTGATGGTTTGCTGCTCCAACTTGTTTAAACAACCCTTGGCTTGAGCAATAATGTTTGCACATGATGAACAAGTTAACTCTGAGTGAGGTGCATTGTGAAATCTGCACCAAATAGACATCAGTACCTCCTCGAATCTTGGTCTATCTTCGCTTCCCAAACATTATTGGATTAGCTCCTTGAATGTCTTAGCTTCCATGATAATCATTTCCTCTTCTGGGTCTGGCAGAGCCAAGGGTTGATATATTTCTAAATAGAGAATTTCTCCTTGCAAGACTCTTTCAATTTTGTCCAAGAATGTTAGACATCCCAATTCATTGTGTCTATGAATGAAATGGATTCTACACTTATCTTCCAATGCAAATTGCTGCAATGGTTTCCTCAATCTCCTATTTAAATTTGTATGTAGGAGAGCGATGTTGATCTGTACATGCTACTCCATTTCAACTCAACTTTTGTTTGCCTTCAAAATTTTCTAATTTTAAGTTTAAACATTAAAAGATATCTCCTTATCTCAGATTTCTTCTTCAAAGTGCTCTTTTCAACCCCCAACTTTCAACTTTGTAGCCTCAACATGTTAGGACCTCATTCTAATGCCAATTCTTTTGATGAGTGGTTTTTGCACTTCTCAATATAGGTAATGCATAGGTGCATCACCTATCTTGAAAGACAATCTTCCACAATCAAATTGTAGAACACTATCCCAAGGTCTCTAATGTTAGGTCTTTATAGTGCTTAGAATACCTCAGTTAATTCATGTGATTTGCTAGAATCACAAGGAATACTTCCAGATGAGTTACAAAGTGTGGGAAGTTGGGTTTACAAATGCAGTTTCAAAGTGTTGTAAGTGAATAAACAGTGGTTGCCCACTCAAAAAAACCAGTTGAAACACATTGAGTTCATCCGATTTAGCTTCCTAGTGATGCTTGGGATCCTAATCTAACCAAGGGATAAAATAAATATCAAAAGAGGAAGGGTTAATAAAGTTGTTCTAAATCTAAGCTATAAATGAACTGTAATCATGGAAGGTACTATAGTAGACAAACTTCTTAAACTTGGTTTTTCTTGACCAAGAGAATCCTACACCTACACAGTACCAGTGCAATCTTCTAGGGACTACATATTTTCAAATTTCACACACATCATGAACATGCAATTGAACTAAGTTGCAAAAATGAAGTAAAGAAGCTCAGACTAGCTTTACAAAGTGATTCATCATAAAAAAACCACAAAAACCATGAGCTAGAAATTGATCAAATACTATAACAACAAACACCATTATCACTTCCACTCAGGAAACTAACATAGAAGTAGAACCATCCATGCATAATGAACAAATTCAAAGGAAACACCCATAAATCATGCAATGTTTTTTCCATTACTACATAATGCCTTTACACTAGTTCTCCAACCATTTATAAATGAATGGGATACCCCTATTTATAGTTTTCCACAACCGAAATGAATGGCTAGGAATAATTTACATAGTGTGGCTCAAATTTTCTTTATACTACGGTTTCACGTACCCCACAATATTTAGCAATTTAAAATACAACTTTTGTCTTTTACCTATCTTGTCTTTTAGTGGCCGATCACTATAGCAATTTTGTCTTCTAGCTAACTGCCCTTTTGCTATAGCTGAAATTGTTCAAAAGTTGCCTTCTTGTTGGTGCATTTGTAGTATCCTTCAACCAATCAAGTACACCTTGTTTGCAGATTTGCATTGTTGTTAAATGGATCAAATGATCTGATAAGACAACTCCTAACAAATCATAATCATTTGTTTTGAGGGAGGAAACACTCGCTCCCTCCCACCAACTTCAAGGCCACCCTTTGTAGTTTTATCACTAACTTCCTTTACATATGCCTACTTCTAATGTCAACTCTATTGATCGATGCTACAAGGAAAGGTGGGCATAAAATGAATGGTTACAAGAGCTATGCACTTTTCCTTGTTCAACTTTCTCAATGGGCCTCCCTGACTGACCTGAGGTAGGTTCCATGAATCCTACATACATGAAGTGTAGTAAGTGCTTTCATACCCAAATCAAAGAAAATGTTAATAAAATCTTGCAAACTCCTTGTTAGATCCATCCATGCATTATCAAAAGATCATAATATTCATTTTTGCAGCTCATTTGGACCATAAACATAAATGCGGGTTTAGGGATGTGGGAACCACACAACGAAAGGATGGAGTGTAAACGGTGGATAGGCATCAGCAGTAGCAGATGATGGTAATAGACAGTGGATAGTAGATGGACTATGGCGACGACGGATGATGGATGTTAGACGCCGGACTTTGGGTGATGGATGGACAATGGATGATTGATAATGAAGGAGGGATGCTAGAGAGATAGCAGTAATATCGATAGACACCGAACATTGGGCAACCACTAACTCATTTGACTACAAAATCCAACTTAAATTTTTGATGAAAGATGGATAATTAGATGTATTGTCTGGTACTAGTGATATTTAATGTGTAATTTTCATTTTTTTTAATTTTATCCCCGACATTCATAAAAATTTTGACGAACCTATTTTTTCGTTGAAATTGTGACAAAGAGTTTTCGTTGAAATTTCAGTGAACATGTGAAGTTAAAATTGAGGCCGACATAAATAAAAAGTGAGCCCAATTATTTATTGCAACAAAATTTTTCTATACTTATGAATTTTCTCTGCTTGCGAATTTGTTATACTTAGGATAGTTTGTGGAGAACTAAGGATGATTTTCTTGGGAAAAATCAGAAAAAATTCAAGAAGCTATCACCAGGTTGAGGGTACTCATTGTCCTTTCCCCGAATTCATTTGTGAAGTCAGATTTGTACTTCCAGGTTTGAAAATCATATTTTTAAGCAACATCTCATCAGATTTCATTTTTAGACTTGAGCATTTTCAGAGTTGCATTTTTAGATTTTGTTGTGCAAGTTCAATATTCTGATTTTAGGAGTCTAACGGTTGGAAAACATAGTAAAATCAGAATTTAATAATTTTTGGAATTAGCATTTTAAAGTGTTTTTTGGGGTCATTAACTTCAGACTATCTTCTCTTTTGTAGGTGTGGTTGCATGCCAAATTTTTTTGGTGTAAAATATTAGAATTATTATTGGAGTGTGAGTTTGATATTTTTTGAAGATCTAAATATTCAAGTTTTGTAAAGAAAAATCATGTTAGATAATATTAGTCTAGAAAAAAATGAAGAGACACTTGATAGATTGTGGGCTAGATTGAAAAGAAAGGGTGATGGGAAATGTTATTGTCCTTGCAATAATTGCAAGGGCTTAAAGACGAGATGAATTTTAATCACTACAGCTGAGAAACATTGTAAGCAACATGGTCACGTTGAAGGAGGGCATGATTATCATCCATTGGTAAGTTGTTCATTATATGTGTTTATATTGATTCAATTTGTAAATTTTTATATCGTTTTAACATTTTATATATATATATAAATATATAACTTTATCATGATCATGGTTAATTTATGTTTATCATTATTATAAAGGTGGGGCACCCTAGGGCACATGATATGGATTATCACGGCCCAAAAAATGTGGTTTTTCAAGTGGATGAACATGGAGCTATGAATATCAAAGATGAAGTTAATGATCCTATGGAAGAAGATGATCATGCGCCAGAAAACACTATTGAAGATGATGGTACAAATACATTGATCCATGACACATTTAGTGGGAAAGTTGATCATGATGATCGAGATGACTTTGATGATGTTCATGATTTACCTTTACTTAAAAAGGCATACAAGCCCCTTTATGAAGGCTCGCAAACAACTCTTCTCTTTGATGTATTGTTGTTGTTGAACTTGAAGGTTATGAATGGTTTATCAAACATAGCAATCACACGGATGTTAAGGTATGTCATATATGTCATCTTTTTTCATCTATTTTAATTGTTGTTAGTTCATCACTAGTAAATAAAGGATGAAATATGTACCATTAATATTCTTTATATTAACAAATTATTTTTTGTTGTAGATTGATTGGTGAATTTTTGTTACCACCATCAAATATTTTACCTCACTCATACCAAGATTTATCTAGCATTATGAAAGATATCAGAATGGAGTATCAAGCAATAGATGCATGTCCCAATGATCATATTATATATCATAAAAAATGAATTTGCAACAGACTACTCGGAATGTCATATCAGTAGATATCAAATAGATCAACCAACAAAAAAGGTGCTTCATAAGGTTCTTCGTTATATTCTCATTATTCCACATATGCAATGATTATTTAGGTGCAAAAGCTTAGCGCAATTTATGGATTATCATGCATGGAATAGAAGTGAAGATGACATTCTTCAAATGCCTGCAGATGGTTTTTCATTTAGGGACATGGAAGAAAAATGGCCACACTTTAAAGAAGAACCTCATAATCTCATTCTTTCATTGGCAGCGAACGATGTCAATCCATTTGGAGAGTTGAGATCTATTTACTTGGTGTGGCCTATTTTTGTTATCAACAATAACATTCCTTCATGGATGTCAATAAAGAGGGAGCACATAATGTTGTCAATGATTGTTCTAGGTATTTTTTTACATCAATTTTCTTTAACATAGTAGCATCTCATTTGTCTTATTTGTTGCATAATGACTTATATTGTTTTCATTCAATAGTCATGTACATTAATTATATATATTGTAGTAAAATGGTTATAATAATTATGTAATCTTTATGTTCATTCAACTAGGTAAGTACCAAGTTAAAGATATGAATGTATATATCGAGCCTCTTATCGACAAGTTACTAAAGTTATGGAATGGTGTCACTATGTATGACGTCTCTAGACAAATAGGACAAAGATAATTTCAATTACATGCAATGCTTGTATGGACAATTCATGATGCCCTAGGGCTAACACATTTTTGTGGTATATTATAACATTTGAATACCCTTTAACAATATTTAATTTTATGAAGTAGATATAATGCATGTTTTTTAAATAATCTATTCATTATATATAATTATAGAAATTAACATATTTAATCCAATCATATATGATCTTTTAGGTCTTCAAACAAAGGGAAAAATTTCATATCCATTTTGTGGTCCAAAGATGAAATCTCATTGTTCAACAAGTTTAGGAAAACAAGTTTTTGATGAGTATAGTCACTTCCTCCACAGAAATCATAAGTATCGAACTACTGAAAAACATATTTTCAATGGGATAGAAGAGACTACATCAAAACCACAAAGAATGACACCTCACCTATGGAAGTTGGAATATAATAGAATTAATCATCAAAGTTACACATAAGATCAAATTGTTTATCTATCATATATGATATGTTTTGAATTTATATTTTTATATTGTGTTGTATTTACTCATTCTATAATTGACAATGATTGTCATTGTTAACGTGTTTAACTTATATGCTTCATGAAGGTCATTAAGGCATTAATGGTTGGCTTCCATAGGGACTAAAAATTTGTCCTAGATAATTTAGTAGGTTGCCCTACTATGAGCAACTTCAAATTGTCCATTTGTTTGATATAATGCATATCAGAAAGAATATAACAAAAATGTTATGAAAAATATTGGATGGAAGGCATGACAAAGGAAAAAATGTCAAAATTTGTAGTGACATTCAGGAAACCAATCATTCAATAAAAAATGTCATTCAATTAAATAGTGATGGAGACCAAATTAATATAAGTGCCCTTCCTTAGTTATTAATGGAGCAGCAAAGCAATGCTATAAAAGAAGTCATACAAAAAATTTGATTTCCCATAGGATTTGTTTTTGAAAAGGAAAAAATAGGTTTTACAGGGACCTGAAACCACAAAGTAAAAACATACAAAGATAGAGCATAAAAAGTCTGAACAAATAGACAACTGTCCCAAAAAGGAAATGACAGCAAAAAGAGACAACAGGGTCCAAAAAAGGACCATCAAAAAGCCAAAAAGCAACCACAGCAGCACTACTCCAAGGTGTTCATCAACTCCTTGGCTTCCTTTTCAACTTCACTCATATCCTGTAACCCCTGCTTGAGGATTTGAACCGTGTGTGGAGAAGCAAGGGCCTTCCTCTTCATATTAGCCTGGGTGCAAGTCGAAATCCCTTCAACAACAGCTCTGCTACAACCTCTATCCACATCCAAGTCCATGACTAGTGAGCCATTTTTCTTTTTTTCCAACTTTTCCACCATAGCATTGATGATAATGGTGTTGTGCCTGGCAATTTTGTGATTATTTGCCACAGTGGCCCTGATATTTTGGCCAATCTTGGACATATTGCACTCCAACCTAGTTAATCTTTCCTCCTACAACTATTGTCTTTTCCTGGGTAAGGGGGTGTCCTGTCCCTCATTCTCATTACAACTCCAGCAAACCTTCTACTCCAATTCCATGACTATGTTGTTGAGATCACAAAATTTGGTGAATTTATGTTAGGGATGAAAACACATGATTGGAATACCTTCATTAAGGTAATTATTCTGGTATATAATATACACTTGTATAATGCATGTACTTTTCAGTGTATTATGTTTACTACTTTTGAAAAAATAATGAAAAGATCATTTTATAATTGTTGCAGTACGTTCTACCTCTATCTCTCCTAGACAACTTCGACAATAATGTCAAGCAATTTATATATTATATTGGAAACGACATGAGGTATGTAATGATATTTATTCAATTTGTTGTATAGATCTTATAATTTCCATTTGTTTTACTTGCTATGTAATATACTGTATATTTTTGTTAAATCTCGTTAATATATTTGTGCCTTGAATCACTTTTAGATGGATGTCATCTAAAGAAATCTATAAAGAAGATATAAATTATTGGAAGAGAAAAATTCTCATCTGATGTGTGAAATGCAAAAGTGTCTACCTTTGACATTTTTTAATGCACAAGAACACTACCTCATAGAGCAAGTTGAGGAGATTGAATTGTGTGGACTTGTACACACAAGGTCAATGTGGATGGTTGAGAGGCATTTGAAAATTTTAAAGGATTTGGTTAGAAAAAGAGCACATCCTGAGGGTTCTATGGTGGAGGGATATATGGTATACTAGACCATCGTTTATATTAGGGAACATCTTCCTATGTTTGCAGCAAAGATTCATGTAGATCACATTTGGGATCCCAACTCCATTAACAAATTTGAAGGGGAGTACCTGATGAGGAAAGGTAGATTGAGGAAAGTGAGAGGTAACTATAAGATGGTCATGGAGATTAATTAGAATACATTTTACATATGGTTTTTATGTATATTGTACTTATTTAATTATTAATCTTCAATATACATCAATTATAAATTAAGGTCGTATACTATGGTATTTAACTAATTATACGTTGTTTGCAAATTTCATATTTTTTGATACAGTTGGTCGAGAGTGGGATGCACTACATTTGTACGTCGCAAAAAATATTGATTGGATGATGGTATGGATTGAACAATGTCAACAATCTGGTCATGCATTAACATGGGAAGGTATGGCTTCATTGCTTAAAGAAGCTCATCGTAATGGAGATTCTAATGTTACACAAAGGGAAATTGATTTAGCATATGGCTTAAGAGATAAACAGGTATGTATAAATATATTAATCACCCATATTTTTTAATTATTTTCAATTATATTGATGTATATATATGTTGAGATTGTTTTCTTTGCATTCATTTGACTAAGAATAAATATGTTTATCAATTGACGATATTGCAATAATTTTTACATATTTGACATATTGTAGGTGAAACACCACAAGGCTATGTGGTGCAATGGTCATAAATTTCAAATCAAAAATTTGGATGACATGCAGAAAATTTGTGATTCTGGTATAACTCTAGTCTTTCAAGTGACTAATGTTTCATCTAGAAGCAACATACATCCAAAAGTCTCAAAAAATTGATACTATGGGATTTTGCATGATATACTTGAGTGTGACTTTAAGCCCTTCAAATTAATTTTGTTCGTCGTCCTATGGTATAGGCTATGATTGAATGAAAATAATCCCGAGATAATTGTTATTGATCATGATAATGGATTTACCATGGTTAATACAAGGTCAATCGAATGACTTGGAAATGAGCTCTATGTTCTTCCAAGCCAATGTGAGTAGGTATTTTAATCAGATGTTCTAGGTAAACTAGGTTGGTCATTTGTTGTTAGACATGATCTAAGAGGAAGGCCGATAAAGTATAATGTGGTGGAAGAAGATACCGAAGAACTAGAAGATGATGTAGATGATGATCAGGATCAACAGTTAGTTGATGATGTCCTTGACGAAGATGTCGAAGAGGAGGAACTAGCTCATGATGATGGAGGAGTTAATGTTCATGAAGATGATATCCATGTGGATGATGAAATTATCAAAACTAATATCAATGATGATGATGATAATATGACCAATCCTTACAATGTTGAATCTGGATTAGATAATATAGACAATGATTTGGATGAAGAAGATGAATGACATTGAAATGTATGAGTTATGCGATTATATTATCTATTTGATATTAATTTCTTGATAGAATTATATTTGACTTATGTGGTTACATAATTAATTCATGATGTCTTTAATTTTTATGCCATTACATAATTAATTTAATGATGTACTTTTTAATATTTGAAAAGTCAAAAAATTAAAACATTTCAATAGTGATGTTAACAACCTTGAAATTTGTGTGTTTTATGTTTCATGTGATCATAAAAGATTAAAAAGTTAGTTGTAGAGGTGGTTGTTCAATGGTTGATGTGTAAAGGAATTTAAAAGGCATAAAGTGATCATTGTAATGGTTTTTGATGATTGAGGATTTAAATTACAAACTCTTGACATTCAAAAATCTATGTTTTTCTTCATAATTTTGTATTTTTCTTGTTATGCAGCACTGTACGATCACATGAAGCCATATTTTTATGTGAAATAAATCCCATGTCATGAATATATGTGTTATATTTGATTTGAATCTAATTTGAGGGCTTAAGGAATTGATTTGAGTTAGAAAGCCTCATTTCTTTGCATACAGCCTAGTTACCCTATTTTTGAGGGTTTTGTAGTCCAAACATGATATAAAGGAGCTCTTACACTTTTTTTGATTACTGTAGCTTGTGTAAGAGGCCCCATGGATACTATTGTAATTATATGATGCATGAATATGTCATAGGATGCAAAATAGAGAAGGTATAGTTGTTGTCCTCAAGCGTTTTGTGAAGAAAAGCATGTGAAATGAGAGGTTCAAGCCTAGGTTTCAACAAAATATGTATGGGAGATCTAATTTTATGAATTTTTATCTATGTGCAAAAATAATGGGTTGTTTCTAAACACTAAATATAAATGATACACACACACACACACACAAATGTATGTATGTATGTATGTATATGTATTTTTAAATGTAAATGTAAATGCAATTACTAGATGCTCTCCTAGAACAATAAACGCAACATATCATTAAAGAAATCTATATCTATATATAAATGTGTATTTCTAAATAAAAGTGTAAATGCAAAGAGCATATGGTTTTGCAGTGTTATAGATACAACATATCCATAAATTAATGTAATTAAAATTCTAAAGTATTCAACACATATAATATGAAATCGATCAAACTATTAAACTACATGAGAAATAAATGAAAACAATAAATGCATATGTATGTCTATTTGTAAATGTAAGTGTAAAATAAATAAGAATAATGAAAATTATAAAAGAATACA
>VDFB02156841.1:0-43563 GCA_007258455.2 Sequoia sempervirens
ACCCTAATTCGAAAACAATAAGCAAAGTCTAGAGCAAATTAGGACAAGGGACATTACATTGTTGAGCCGAAGCAACACAATTTTTTCTCATTGTCCAAGCATGTCCAACATAGCATGGATCGAAGCTTCCTTGAGATTGGAAACAAATCAACATTTTGGGATACCCCTTTGAATTATGACTCCTTCGCTATATTGCTTGAGGCCATTTGCACTCTGTTGGTAGTGAACAATAGCAGCCCTATTAAATGTTAAGTTACCATTGGGGGGAGGGTGAGAGGACAAGGAGGTGGGCTTTATATTGGCATAGAGCCACAACATAAAATTTATTGATTTGGAGCATTTGTTGCTGCACAACATGATTTCCTTTTTGATTCTTTATTCTCTAAGAATGTGTAGGGCACAAGTACTAAGTTGTAAACTTTGAAAGAACCAAACAAGCTTCTATAATTCTCTATATCTTTTAATTGGCTTGTTGGAAAGGCAATTAGTGACTTTATCGGTTGCATGAACCTTATACTGAAATTAGATCTCTTTTAATCTAAGTTGTCAGTTCTGGTACAGGACCGGGCATGGGTACGCCGGTATAGAGATTTTTTTTTTCCTTGGGTATGGCACATTTGGGTACAGCTGTATATATATATATATATATATGCAAAAAATTAAAAATATACAGAACTGTAAATACATTTGATAGTATGAACTGTGATACTTCATCAATCACCAATCATCATTAAATCTAAAATCATTGATCAATGCTAGTGATAAACTATAAAGATAAATGCCAATTGATAGTTCAAAATTCCAATACATCTATCACACTCATATATCATATATATCTCTAGTCATGATTCAAATGAAGATCATTACAATTATTCATCAATCATCAAGAGGATCTAGATCAAATTCATCAATTGGTTAACATATCAAATTTCTTAGCAACCTAGACTGTCTACAATCTGATTAATCGGCAGAATAACTGAATTTGTTTGCCCCTCTGCAAGTTGACATTCAGAAGTTGGAATATAAAAGTGTCTAGGAGCGCCTGGGCACCCCCGGGTTCTCTATGGGTCCACTGGGAATAGACCCACAGGGAACCCGAGGGTGCCCAGGCATTCCCAAGGCACTCCCAGATGTGCCCCAGCAAGAACCAAAACCCAAACGCTCCCGAAGCGGGTTCTCTGGGCAAAATAGAAGAACCCGGTAACATAGCTTTTAATCCTTGAAGGAGTTTGACCATGTGAACTAGGATGGGTCATGTTCTCTAGTTATATTTGGATGTGTAATGATGAATGAATCTTTTCTCTTGTTTGATAACTACCATTGAATTCCTCTCAATTGGAAGATATTGTTTGTTAATAATATTTGTTATGTAAACACCACCTTCAAGTTATAGTAATTCAGCCTTATTGCTGCTTTGTGCTCCCACATATTCTATGTAGGCACCACAAGATCCCCAAAGGGATATCTAAGTATTCTCACCATAAATGTCATTATTGAATTGTGTTTAGAAGCCCCATCAAATTTTAGCTTTATCCATCCTAAAGCGAGCAAAAGCAAGGGGTAGGGCGAGGGTTTATTTATACATACTCAATGAGAAAAGCTCAACAAGAAGCCAAAAATCTAAAAAAATTGGATGAGACCATTTGCAGCCATAACACTTATTTTTTCATAGATTTTGGTAGAATCACCAATTACATCACTACAAAACTAGCAAGGCACTTCTAAATCCAACATGGCACATCTAAAATGACATATGTGCTCTTTTAGATCTTCCTTCTAGCGGTTAAACTATCTCTGAAGGAACCCGCTTAGATACCAATTGAAGAGCACTCAGTTATACTAAGAGGAGGGGGGCAAGTGAATCAATATAACAACAATCTTTTACTTTTCATATCTTAAACAACCACAGCAGTAATACTTCACAATTTAAGCATCCACTACAATAACACACATGCAAGATCTAGCAATAAGGAACACAAGACGAACACACGATTTACGTGGAAACCCTTGCGGGAAAAAAACCACAGCAAAATATTGCTTATATGTAGATCTCCTTGTAGGCACCAACCTACTTCAATTACAAAGCTTCCTTCGTAGGCACCAACCCATAGGAGACACCAATCCCCACCACTGAGCACCAACTCAACAAGAGACACCAATTTCTTTTAATGAGAGGCACCAACCTCCTGATCTCCTTAATTCAAAGGCACCAACCTCCAAATGAACAATATAATAATTTATTTGAACCTTCTTCTTAGATCTTCCCTAATTCACCTTCATACATCTACTCAATACTTCACTAAAATCTGCCTTTAGAATTTTAAAAGATCCTTTATAAATTCTTCCATAAAGCTCATATGGATCTGCACATTGTTGGTTGAATATTTTGTAAACTTGTGAGGTTTAGCAAAATGGTGGTTTCAGCCAAAGTGTGTGAGATAAAACTCTCCGAATTAAGGGAAGGCTGCCCCTTTTCTACTAACTAAAATAAATATGGGTGGAATGATAACCTTTCCTCTTGTTTTAGGAAAGATTAAATTATTTTCTCTTTGTAGAAAAGTAGCATTAACTTTTAAATAAACTCTTACAGCAGCTTGTAATAAAATCAAGAGAAAGGAAATGAAGTTTCCTGAAAGCTCAAAGACTTCCATCACTTCCTTTGGGACAGGAAAACAATTTCAAGCACAAAGTCTTGAAAATCTGAGATCTTATCTACCCTTTTGAAAGATAATCTAATGACAATGTACATCACAAGACAGCACAAAGTCTGCAAGTATGATGTATCTATTAATTACTACAAATGGGAATTATTACGAGCACAAAGACTTGCAATTCTTCTTAATTTCTAAATTCAAATTATGAATTCAACCTTCAATATTGACAGCACAAAGTCTGCAAATATTTCAATTGAAGCTCTTCTTAGCAATTTTCCACAATCTCCAAATAATCACAAAGTAATGCTCCAAAATGACATAAGAACACAATGGATGCAAAGTAGGACTTCAACACAAAGTCTAAAATTCCCAATTCTTTGATATTACTTGAAAAATAACAACTTATAACTATAAAGCTCAAAGTCTTTATGAGTACAAAATTCTGCAGAGTTTTCTTGCTTGCCAAAAAGATAAAGATTACAAAGGACCCTCTCAAGTATTTATAGCAGAGAGATCATGAGAAAAAGGTGGTAGGATCCCAACTAACTTGAGAAATTCTCTCAACCACCAACTACTTGTAATTGACTTATTCCAAATTACAGTCCTAAATTATCTTGACTTGTAATTTGATTACATGTAATTACAATTTATAAAACTGCAAGTGAAAGGAACACTTATGATTACAAAATTTGTTTTTACGTGTAACTTGTTGAAAACAAAATACATAAAGATAAAGTGTTATGAAACACTTTTATTCCATTTCAGTCCTAGCTTTGAAAGACTGAAATTTGCTGATAATTTCCTGCAACTCATCTGGATCGGGGCCTAATGTGTTTTTGGAAACCACAACAGTCTTAAGGATTACATCAAAATACCTTATTGTTGCTTCTTTATGTTCTTCATGGACAGTTTGCATCTTTTCAAGGATCATTCGATGATTAACAAATTTATAAATTGAATCCATGGTAAATTGTTCTGATTCCAACTCTTGACGAAGATTTGTTGCTATTTCTGCAGTAACCACATCAGCTGCAAGTAATTCTCCTTCGTGATTTAAAATTTTGCAAGACATTTTCTCAAAGCTAGAAAGTATGTCCTGTTCAACTTCGTCACTCATCTCTAGTGTAGCTTGAACATCTTTGATGAGATCCTCAATAACTAATGACTTGTTTGTCATGAGTTCTTCAAATTCTACATATTTTTCTCTATTTGGTATTATTGAATTGCTGTGTAGAATTTCTAGCTTGACTTAATCCATCTCATGCCATATTTTTAAATCTTTTTCAAGTGAATCCAAGCTTTGCTTGAAAATTTCCAAAGTCTGATTCATCTTTACTCTTGCTATTCTGACAGTACTCAAAATTTGTAATGCCTTTTCAATTACTAGTATACCTTGATCAATCAGCTGTGCTTCCCAAGAATCAACTGCTTTAGCCTTTTGTGCAATTTTCTCCAATTGCTTGACTGATTCTTCAGAGGTAAAAGAAGTTAATGGATTAACTTGCTCTGAAGAGTTTGTTATTTTTTGAATTACCGAAACAAGTTGTGCATTCTCCTCTTTCAGCTTTTCTTTTTTAGCCAAGAGTTCATTATAACTGTGTGTCAAGACTGTTACTAAACTTTGGGCATCTTGCATCATGCTTGCATGCGTTTGTTTGCCTAAATCCACCCTGGTGAATTTGTAGTTAGATACTTGCATCTCTTCTGGTGACTTGTCTGCAAGAGGTTCAGCTATTTCTGCATACTTCATTCTATTGTTGTCCACAACCACCCGTGAAACCATTTTGGCTTTCTTTGCAACCTTTGGCTTTGATTTCTTCAATTGCTGGAAATCAAACACATCAGGAGAGATTGCCTGTTTCTTTCTCTTTAAAGTGACTAAACTCAACCATGGAGGAAGATCCAATGTATTTGCATTTGAAACAGCAACCGTGGTTTGTGCAAAAACAGATTCATTCTGCACCACAGTTGTTACCCTAGGAGATGTCTCAGTTTGAATTGCAACAAAAGTTTGTTCAGATGGCATATTGTGATCAGCATTAGCCATAAAGCAATCAAAACTTGCAACTAATGTATCTATTTCTGGGAGTGTCATCTGTGATGTCATTGGATACATCGGATTGGCATCAAAAACATTCTCCAGATTATCATGCATGTTCTCCATAGAAGTGGTCAATGTGGATGAAGTTGAAGTATGAAAAGCGACTTTTGTAGGAGCAATAGAAGGAACATAAACCGTTGAGAAAGAATCAACATCACTATCAATTTGAGACATAGGAGACAATATTGATACTGGTGCAGCATCAATATGAGGAGACATCATATTTAGAGTAGTAGGAGACTCAAGAACATTTCCCTCTTGCTAATCGATGATTTGGATCTGCGTCTCTTTAATTTCCTTCCCTTTTAATGTTGTTTTCTTCAAAGGTTTTTTCCACAGCATGACTGACTCTTAACTTGATTCTGGTTCCTGAAGAAGAAGCACCTTCCTTGGACTTATCTCTGACTTTTGATTTCAATCCAACAGGTTCAGCAGAATCATCATCATCACTAACTCTAATTTTTATAGTTTTGACACCTATACTCTTGAGCCAAGAATTAGTATTTTCCAAAACTGATTGAAATCTATTAAAGATAGAACTTGATTCTTTATGAGACCACTGTATTGCTGGAATAGAAGTGTCAGCAACCCTTTGTTCCTCATACTCTGGATCTAAAATCTGCCCATCATCAATCACTCCTTCTAGGATCAAGGTCAAATTAAGATCAATAATTTGTTCAACTGTGAGCCTACAATAATCCATTCTAAGGATGTCCTTCTCTGTTCGGAGATCTACCCAAATATCTTCAAGGCGATGTACATGTGTGAAAGCTCTTTTTATCTTGTCCTTCATTCCTCTGTAATCGAAATTTGTTCTTGCCTTGAATCTTTTTAATTTGATCTCCTGAATTTCAATTTCCATTGCTTTTACCTTCGAGGTAGTTGTCAAAGAGTTTCTCCCAATCTGCAATGGATTATGAGACGAGATACTTACTCCAGCTTTATGTTGTACAGCTTGTCGTGCATGTACTGTCATCAACTGCCTTGCAAGCTCCATTAGAATGATTTTATCTGTTGGATATCTTGGAAGCATGTATGGCTGATCTTCGAAACAGCCAACTCTCATGTAGGTAAAAGTGGGAAACTAGAGGAAAAATAACCATATTCATTGACCTTCTTCCAAGCAGCGTCAAATACTCTGTTGTTTTGCAAGGTCTTGTCCAATAGACACATGAAATGACCAAAGAATGCGTCTTGGACTCTTCTATAATGAATTTTGCTTGGTCTCAAAGGCAACTAATCATAGTACTCCCAAACTGGAACTAGTGATCTATCTCCTTGGGTAGAAAGGCTTGGAAATTGTCTTAATGAAGCTGCTATGTAGACCAAATAGGAATTCATGTAGAATGTGAGCGTAGTAGGAACTTGTGCAAGCTGCTCACATAAACTATCGCTAATTATCTCACCCCAGAAGATTGGGTGTTGCGCCTTTCTTATAACCACTATGAACTTGTACATCCATTTCTCAAAGACATTAGAGAATTTCAACCCCATTATCCTGCTTAAGAGTGTGATTATATCATTGATCTCTTCTTTGAATTCAGATCGGTATAGCTTGGGCCACCGAGACACACAAGTTCGACGCTTCAAAAGCCATTTAGTATTGATGTGTTGTATACAATCTGCTTTCTTTTGTTCATAGTGATCAAGAGCACCTTTTACTGAGATGTCTAAATATATTGGCACATATGGAACTCTGAAAATCCTATTAATGGTCTCTGGATCAAGTTTAATGACCACATTACCATCATCATCTCTGATAGTTCTGGATTCTCTGTCAAAGTGAGTTGCGCATGCAAGGACAAACTCTGGCTCTAAGGCAGCAACAGGAAAAGAGGAAACCAAATGGATGTGACTTCTCAGCAATAACTGCATATCATGAGAAGTTGACTTCACAGTTCTCTTAAGAAATTCAGACATATCAACATGTCCGATTTCCGTGTCTCTAATTTCTCCAATGTTTGAGACCACATGAGAAGGAGGAATCTCATTCTGATACTTGTCATATTTGTACTTCATCTTTTTGTTTGGTGGAGAAGCTGGTTCCTCCGTCATCAAACAAGAATCTGCAAGGCTGCGATGAAAATTCCATAAAGTTAAGACATCATCAACATTAACAGGTGTAGACATGGCGAAGGCTCTAACTCAGAATGATGATTTTGCTGTATGAGGGCAGAAAATGAGCATTATAACTCATTTTGGATCTTGGAAGGCTGATTGCAAGTGAAAGGGACATGTGCTTTTCATGACAAATGGAAAAGTTAAATTGCATCTTTGAAAAGTGCAAGTCAGAACTTTCAACTTGAATTTGTAGTCAAGCTTAAAAAGTCCAACTTTTAGGCACTTATAAGGTATTTCAGGATTTTGAAGGCTGGCTGCAAGTGAATAGTGCATTTTCGGGATTTTAGGAAGCCATTGCAAGTGAAAAATATATAGTAGGAAAAATATGAAGTCATTGCAAGTTTTATTTTCAAAACTTTTAACTTGCATCCTTGACCAAAACCTCCTACTTGCAATGTGTTGGCAAAAACCTGATTTTCCTCCAAGGGCAACTTTTTTATTTTCTCTTTTCTAGAAAATGGAAATGAGATGAAATGGAAGGGGATTTAGGTGAAAATGGCATGGAATGAAATGGAATGAAAGGCAAATGAAAATGGAATGAAAACGTTTTCAGCAAGATGAAAGCATAATGAAAAATGTGTTTTTCATTAAAGGATAACATTAGCTGATTGGAACACGTTTTTATATAGAAAGGAATGGAAAACACGTTTTTGAATGGAGGGCGAAATGAAGGAAACACGTTTTTATAAAAGATAAAGGCGTTTGATATGAATGAAAGGCGTATGGAAGAACAATGCAAAACGCATTTTAAATATGAGATAGAAACGCATTTTGAATAGAAGGGATTTTGAGTAAATGGAAAAAACGCATTTTTATGTAGGGCAAAATGAAATAAAAAGAATGACGTTTTTATGAAAGATAAAGGCGTTTGAAATATGGAGAGGTGAATGAGAAAACGTATGTAATGGAAACACATTTTTAAAAGAAGAAAGCCATAGAGAAACACGTTTTTGAATGGAGAAAGACGTTTTTACAAAAACGTTTTTCTTATAAGATAAATATCAAACAAAGGCGCCATCAAAACATAATACACACTTAAAACAAGAAGAAACAAAGAAAAGAGAAGAAAACGTACCTGCAACAAAAGATTGCAAATTAAAAGAAGAAGAAAACCCTAGGCGCCCTTGTAAACACGCAGCCAAAGAAGTTTGATTAATCACAGCTAAGAACCCTTTTATTGCAGTTAAACATTTAAGAATCCGCCATGAAAAGAGGAAAAGAAGCAAATTCAAATACAAACTGCCCTCTCTTCAATGGCGTCAGGATTTTAAGACTCAGAGCAAGCAATGAAGTCGACCTCCTTGTAAAATCGGACTTTTTTGAGCATTTTACAAGTGAAAAACACTCAAATCGGGTTTCCCAAGACACTTTGCAAGTTATTTTCACTAAAAGACTCAAATCGGGCTTTTGAATGCATGTTGCAAGTTACTTTAAGTGAAATCGGGCCTTTTTTAAGTCATTGCAAGTGACTTTAAGTGAAATCGGGTTTTTTTTAAGTCATTGCAAGTGACTTTAAGTGAAATCGGGTTTTTGAGGAGTATTTGCAAGTAAAAATAAAAGAAATCGGACCTTTTTAGAGTAATTACAAGTGATTTAAAATGAAATCGAAGCTTTTTGAAGTCATTACAAGTGACCTTAAGTGAAAAAGTAACTTGCAAAGAACTTAAAAAATTCCTACACTTGTAAGTTATTTAAAAAGTTCCTAAAAAGACTTTTAAAAAGAAAATTAAAATCAAAAAACACTTGCAATGGAGATGAAAAGTTCATATTATTGACTTGCAATAAGAAAGTAAATCCCCTATTTGCAATGATGCCAGAAAAACCCAAAATTGATCAAAAACACATTAAAAATGACTCATAATTTCATGAAAACGGACGAGAGTGAGTGAAAAATGTTAACCAAAAGGACTATAGACCCAAAACTGAGATTTCCTAACCTTTGTGCCTCGTAAAACGTGCCTTAGAAGAGAAAATATTCAAATTTTATCAAAATTTTGATAGGTTATCCCAATTTTTGACAAGTCAAAAATTAGGGACAACACTCATATATCTTCAAAACTCTGCACTTACATGCCTCTCAAATCTGCTCCTTATACAAATGATATTCAATGAATTGCTTGCCTTCAAATGATCTTCACAATCTCTTTAAATATTCTTACCAAGAGAGGTGACTTTTTGAAGCAACACATACTTTGCAAATGGATGCAATTTCTCCTTTTGAATGCACACTTTCATCTCTACCTTGGGCACTTCAATAGGGTTCGGCCCCTATTTTTAATTATATTTATTTTTATTTTATTTTTTTAATTTTCAAAAATAAACCCCCAAAAAAGGGGTGCACCACTTGAGAGGGACGGCCCTCTTCATAAAAATTAATTCACAATTTTTTTTATTTCTTTTACTTCCCCAAGAGGGGCGCCAACCAAGGGGGGACACAAATATTTATTTCATTTTTAATTTTACTCTAAAGCATGGTCACCAACATTCAACCACGAACTCCTTCCTTGACCTTTGCAATCACAATGACAACAGTTTTCCAACAATGCCCTATACTCTATTGGTTATGATGAAAATAGTCACAAGTGGTGATTTTTGCTTACTTCCAAATAGCCCTAGATGGACAAAAGACAAGAGGGAAAATGGAAGGTTGTTATAGAGAGTATCTAGTTTGTGTGAATATATAGATCCTAGCATATCCAATATGACACGAATAATTTCCCAAGGCTATCTGCTTACTAGTCCATCATAGTTGGCAGACAGTTGATGGCTTTGTAGGGCTAGGTTTTGAAAAAACTTATGAGGTCTTCCAATATACCTTAAGGTACATGGAAGCACAAGATCGTACACAAAGGTTGTCTAATGGCATGGTTTGGGAGGGCAACCCTCCAACCTTCACTAAAATCTATATATTTAATATAGGTTTTCCCAAAATGACAACACTTTTTTGGTATTTTAAAGCCCCTAATATAGGAATTCTATGCTAAAAACAAAAAAAACTACTACCAAAGCAAAAAAGGGCAAATGTTTGGAAAAAATATTTTAAAATTTAGTGTCATCACTTTTATAACCATTTTTTGGTCACCAAGATTCCAAAAGGGCAAGTTGAGCATACAATGAATAGTAGTGTAAGCTTAAAAAAAAAATTGCTACAACAGAACCCCCCCAAAAAGAGCTTTGATACTATATGTGATATTCCTCCCTACAACAAATTAGCCAAAAAAAGGAAATTAAAAAAGTGGTGAAATGGAAACACAAGGATACTATCTATGTTACCGGGTTCTTAAGTTTTGCCCAGCGTGCCCGCTCCTGGAGTGTTTGGGCACCTGGACTAAGTCACCAGGTTAATTCAATTCGAGATTCGACAACATTGAAATTCGAATGAAATTGACAAGGAAAAAATTCGAAAAGTATAAAATTCGAATAAAATTCGCCTAATGTAATTTAAAAAAAAATTAAAATAAAATATTAATATATAGATTTATTTTAGGTTTTATTAATTATTAATATAAGTTTAATACAAATAAAAACTATAATTAAAAAATATTTAATATTTCACATTTTATAAAATAATACAATATTAAAATATTTAATTTAAATCTAAGACCAGGGAATAAGATAATAAAATATTAAAACCTAAAATAAATCTAATATTAATAAAATAATAAATAAAACCCAAAATAAATAAAACCATACTGCAAATTCAAAACAAAACAGTATAAAATTATATGGAATATCGACGCCTCCCTTTCGTGCTTGCAGTGACGGAGGCTTGCTGGAGCTTGGGACACGATTTTTGCTTGGAGAGTGAGAGCCGACCACAATCTTTGCTTGGAGATTGAAACCCCGCCTTGAAAACCCGACCGCGATTTTTGTTTGCAGAGTGTCGACCTTGAAGACCCGAAACTTCATAGAGATTTCGCCACGGACAGAGACTTGCGTGCCCTAAAAATCTGAAATAGATTTCGCCGCCAACAGAGACGCGTTATTTGGCGGAAGAGAGGCCCGAAATCCCACGGACAGAGACTTGCGTGCCCTAAAAATCTGAAATAGATTTCGCCGCCGACGGAGACGCGTTATAAATTTTATATCGCACGAATTTAAGCGAATTTAATCGAATTTCATGTCTTTTTAAAAAATTCGACGAATTTCGAATTTCATGATGAAATTCGGTCGAATATGGTGACTTAGGGACATATGGTGGGAGCCCTTGCATTGAGTGTTCACTCGCTCCCAGCGCCCTACAACAAAGAGCAGAAGGCCCCCTCCCACCATGCGGTGCAAGGCCAAACGCCAAAGATAGCTCGTCGCACAAACCAAAAAACATTTTTAGCACTTAAAGTGCCAAAAAAACCCTAAAACGCTTTTATAACATGACTCTATCACTCCTTTGTCATTTCATTGCTCTCACAAACACATTTTGCCCTCCATTTTTCTCATTTTGCAGGTTGCTAATTTTTTGAAGGAGATTGATCAAGTGCAAAAGAACGTGAGGATAGCTTGCACAAAGGAGATCTAATCACCTAAGGTATGCATTTTAACTCATTTTTTCAAGTTTATGATGGATTCTTTCAAGTTTTTGAAGATTTTTTTCAAAAACAATTTTAAAAAAGAAGAAATAAGATTTGCTATTTGTTTCAATGTGTTTTGGTGTTCATTTTGTAATTTGTTTCAATACTTTATATTTCTTATAACAGCAAAATCAAAGTTCAAATGGCTACAAGTTCAAGTTCAGTGGGTGTTACTGCTGGTAAAAACCAAAAGTTTAAAATTGATGCAGCATCTCCCTTATGGAATCATACTACGATGGTTGAACAGCTTCTAGGAGGTGGGGCATTTGTTTGGATTTGTGATGAGTGTAAAATCCAATTTAAGAGCTCATATAGTCGAGTGAGAGCTCACTTTTGTGGACAAAAGTGGGCAAGGGATTAGAGTATGAGGGCCAACTAAGAAGGGGTCGTCAAAGGAAAAAATTATGGAATACATTGTTGAACAAGAAGAAGCTGATGCTATGGCTGAAAGAACAAAATTAAGAAACCATCCTTTAGCAAAGAAAAAATCAATTACTTTGCCTGCAGATTTAGTAGTGGCCTCTCAACATCCTTTCTTGGAGACACCCTCTATCTAAGGAGAAGACCCCATTTCTTCTCGCAAAAGAGGACCATTGGATAGGACATTTCAAAATGAAGCAAGAGACATCGCAGAGGAAAAAATTGCACGCTGCATTTATGCCAATGGTCTTCCTTTCAACTTGGTGAGATCACCATATTGGCGTGATATGGTGGAGGCAATCAATACTGCACCTTCAAGTTTCAAAGGTCCTGGGTTTGAAAAGGTGCGCACCACCTTATTAGTAAAAGAAAAAATCATGTAGAGACATCACTCAAACCAATTAGGGATTCTTGGGTTGAAACAGGAATGTCTATTGTTTCCGATGAATGGAAGGATTGCAAAAACTATAATGTCCCCATTTTGGCCATACGCTCTTCGTTTGGTTTTAGCCTATTTCCAAAAATCCATAGGCTACTCAGATGTGCGAATTTAGGGTTTCCACTTTCTTTAAGTCTTGCTTCCAGCTCAGTTCTACTTTCTGTTGGTTTTGAGGTAAACTTACTATTTTTGGCAGTGGCTATTTTTAGTAAGTCTAATTTCGGTAGTGGCATCATCAGCAGTTCAACTCAAGTCATCTTGTTATCCATCAATTTCAGTTTGGCTTTGGGTTTGGTTTTAAAACTTCATGAGTTGAGTTTATACTTAGTCAAATTCCGTGTTTCTCAGTTGTACCCCACGCCTAGGAGTAATAACTTCATGTTGTTTTAAAAGACGGGCCATTAAGGGGGTCAATTGTGAATTTAATGATTTATTAAATGCTTTATTGTTGCAAAGTGAAGTTGGACGCCTAAAGGAGGTTGAGTAATATTTTATTATTTCAAAAAGTAAAATGCAAAAAGGTGGCGTCCCTTTTGGAAGTTATTCAACTTCTTGGAATTTGAAGAGTTCTTGTTGCTTCATTTGCCAACTGAAGCTTATATATTGCTGCTGTTTGAAGTGCTGATTATATTATGTTTTGGAAAGCTTATGCTACTAGTTTGAAATCCAGAATCCGGCTAAGGGAAAGCTTAGCAAATTTACTCCGTTCTTCGGGCCTGAAACTATGGTTCCCTAGATGCTCTATTGGGGATGTGCTTCATGCAGAAGTGCATATTGAGCATCAAAGTGAAGAAATTTGGTGATGTTTTCAGTATTTTGTGTTGCTGATTTTCATACAGCTGAAGATGATTTTTGTATACAGCTCCTTGAGTAAAATTTATTTTATTATGGGTATTTGAGCTAACCATTTCTATGCTAAGGGCAATGCTATTTGCAGAAAATCAGAATTTATGATGAAGTGTGGATTTTTCTAGGAAGGTCGTACCTTTTCTAGGGCCGTACCATTAATGATCAGCTTGTATTGGGTTTCGAACTTGCTGTTTGGTGATTGTTTGGCACCTACAAACTCATGGTTGTTGGTCGTCTATCCTTCTTGAATGCTACTCTAAGTTTTGGTGAGCTTTGAAGTTGATTTGAGGTAGATTTGAGCATTTTAATGTTTCATGGGTTGCTGGTTCAATACTTTCAATTTGCTATTTGTCGTATCAGATTTATATTAGTTCAGGTTTTGGCTTGTAATTTGGTGATTGAGAAGATTTAGAGTTGTAGAAATCATCCTTCAAGCATTTGCATTGATTTTATCATTGTAACACTTGTAAATTGCAAATTTATTTCATTGTAAGGTTGTGAATTAGTAGTACTAATCCAGTCATTTTAATTGCTGCATTTACTTGTGAATTTTAATGCAAACACTTTAACCCCTGGATGGTTTACCGCCAATGTGGATAAAGAACATTCTAGAAGCTTATCTCTTTTATTTGCAGCTATTTCTATTCATTGTAAAGTTAGTTAGTAGTACTAACGGCTATTTCATTTTATTGCTACAATTTATACTTGATTACACTCCCACAATTGAGTGGTTGAGTTTTAGAATAAACATCTTTCTTGATTGTAAATTCCCCCCACACAATAAGTGGTTGTGTGGACTGTTTTCCCCCCACGAAATAAGTGGAAGAGAGGATTTAATGGCTGGCTTGCCGCCTTAATAATGTAATAATCTCACCTACTAAATAAGTGGAGTATTCCCACTGCTTGTGGATGCTTGCATCAGCAAATGAATTGTACTTTCAGTTCAGTTTATACCTAATGATCCTCTGACCATATGCTATCACCTCGCCCACATTGGGATCTTGGTGAACATTCTTGGTTAGAGTTACTTCCCATGCTGATTTGCATTTGGAGCTAACGCTAATCAGTGGTTTGATGCTGGTTTGTGTGTCTAATTTTGGGGAAAAAAGTTAAGGGGAATATTTCAAAAACTGACCTTTGATAAATGTTATTGCAGTGTCCCCAAAAGGGGCTATGTTTTTTAAGGCAATTGATTGTGAGGGGCAAATCAAGGATGCAGAATTCATTTCAAAAATCCTCATTGAGTCCATAGAGATGGTGGGTCCGGAAAATGTTGTTCAAGTCATTACAGACAATGCAAAAAATTGCAAGGCTACAGGTATTTTGGTTGAGCAAAGGTATGAACACATTTTTTGGACACCATGCACTGTACACTCCCTTAACTTGGCGATGCAAGCAATTGGCACTCAAATAGAATGGGTGAAAGATATGTACCAAGAGGCTAAGGACATCCAAATGTTTGTGACAAACCACCATATGTCACAAAGCATCTTCAGGACTTTCTCGAGATTGGAATTGTTGAAGATAAATTTAATTTAATTATCAATTATGTAATTTATTTTTTAATTTTATGGATATATATTTTAATGTGTTATTATTATTAACTTATGTTTTACATGATCCTAGGTTGCTGAGACCTGATTTGCATCACACACAATCGTTTTGAGATGACTTGTGAAGGTGCGAGATGCATTGGGTGCCATGGTTACTAGCAACCAATGGAGTATTTGGAAAACATCAAGTTCATAGAGGGCCCAAAAGGTCAATTCATTGATCCTAGATGATGATTGGTGGGATCGTGTGGCCTATGTCTTGAGATTCACTGAGCCTATCATCAGTATGATCAGGTTTGTTGTTATAGATTGACCATGTTTGGGGGAAATCTATGATGGTATTGACTCCATGATAGAAAAAATAAAGGTGATAATAGCAGAAAAAGAGAATGACCCCCAAGAAACATTTTTTCATAGAGTTGAAAAAATCATTCACCAACTTGGGACAAGATAAACACACCATTGCATCTCCTTGCATATGCATTATCTCCCAAATACTATAGTTCACAGATACTTGCTTTGCCAGGCAGAACTCCACCATATAGAGATAGTGAAGTTGCTAATGGGTACAAGCAAGCATTCAAAAGACTCTTCGTAGATCCAAAAGTGGTGGAAAATGTTAGGAAAGAGTTTGGCTTGTTCATCTCAGGACGGAATCATAGTCTTTGTTCTATTCAAGACCAATACAAATTAGATGCTCGTACATGGTGGTACCTCCATCGGCAAGATTTTATGTTCCCAACCTCTTGCAATCAAGATTCTATCACAAGTAATTTTTATTTTTTAATTTTTATTTATTTAACATTTGTATTGTAGACTTTAAGTTTAGTCCTACTACTTACCATTCTTTAATTTATTTTGCATTTTTTATTTCTAAGTTATTTTGGTTTTCTCTTCAATTTCAACATGTTGCAAGTTCTTCTTTGGCTGCCTGAATGAAATTGGAGTACATACGCTTATATCCACTCAGTGAAGCGTAACCGGTTGGCTGCAAAAAAAGCAGAAGACTTGGTTTATGTCCATTCCAACTTGCGTCTTCTATCACATAAGCAAGATGAGTACAAGGATGGTTCAATGAAGAATTGGGACATAGCCCCTGAGTGTGCCAACTTGGATGCATCTATTGCAGAGCTTGGTAGAGTCACTATAGATGATGATGATGAGACTCTTGCACATGATGCACCTACTACAAGTGGCACTGGCAATGCATTTGCTTGTGGTTCAAATGATGTCGAACCAAATGATGATGATCTAGATCCTTTTGATGATTGATGAATAATTGTAATGATCTTCATTTGAATCATCACTAGAGAGACATATATGATATTTATTATTAATATATGAGTATGACATATGTATTGGAATTTTGAACTATCAATTGGCATTTATGATTTATCTTTATAGTTTATAGGCTTGTAGTTTATCACTAGCATTGATCAATGATTTTAGATTTAATGATGAATTGATGATTGATGATTGATGAAGTATCATAGACTCATAGTTCATACTATCAAATGTATTTACAATTTTGTATATTTTTAATTTTATATATATATATATATATATATATATATATATATACAGCCATATCGGCGTACCTGTATCCCGTACCCGTGCCCGATCCCATACCAGAACCGGCAACTTAGGATAATATTGTAGTGATTGATAGAATTACATTACTGAATATCATTGGCCCCTACAAGGGGCAACCTCTTTTGAGCAATGCTCAAGATTCAATACAATATAATCATGGATGCTCATAGAATAATAGTTCTATTCAAGCTAACTACTAGTTCCCAAATTGTGAGATTATCCATAATAGTTCAAGGGACGACTTATAGAGCATATGTGTCCAAAGCCTTTATTACACTAAGGAAAGAGTTAAGACTAAGAGTTCCTAACATTTGAGTAACAAGCTGGAGAAGTCCTTTCTCAATCAAACAAGAAGAAAAAGGGTTGAAAATCAAACGTAGAAACCTATAAGGAGGCAACCTTGGAAGAGATTCAAAGCAACTATTGATGATTCCACCACTACTTAACAAAGGAGACCAAGGGGTCCTCCTCTAGAGCAATGAAGATCCTCTCTTGGAACATTAGGGACTTAAATGCCCCTAACAAAAAGAGACCATTCCAAAAGCTTCTTTCCGACAAGATCCATGACATTGTGATGATTCAAGAAACAAAATGTTTCTCTTGTATTTTTATCTCTTAGTCAAACACTAGCCTAAATGGCAATGCTTGATGACTATGTCTCATGGTGCCCTGGGTGCTTTAGGTATTCTATGGAATCCGGGTATGATGATGCTTAAGATCATTGACTAAAAGGAATGATGGATGGAATGTTCCTTTTACTCCTTTCTTGAAAGAATAGAAGGCTATAGTTTTAATATCGATGGCACTAACTCCCCAATTTGCAAAAGAAGAATCTAGTCTGAAGTGAAGCAACAACTTATCCCAATCTTCAACCAACAATTCATTCTAGATGGAGACTTCAATAATATCCTTTCTTATAATGATAAAAATAGTTGCTCCTCTAATCCAACAAAATCATGAATATTTCAGAAACAATTTTTTTTCTCTTGGAATAATAGGAGAAAAGTTTTTACCTACTTTGCTGAAAGGCTAGACCATTTATACTTATAGCATCCTCTGTTGGATCTAAAAACCTTGGTTAGATGAATCTTTAATTCTTCTGCTAGCTGGTTCGGATCACTTCCCCATGTGGCTCAAGTTTTCTTTTGATCAATGGCCTAAAGTGTGCCCTTTTAAATTTGAAATTGTAGTTAAAACATGGTAATGTTTAATTCTGTTTTTGGTTGCTGGAAGGGATGCCATATCCCCAGTCCCTCTCCAATGTTTTGTGTGGCTCAATAGACTACACATATCCATAGTAAATTGAAAAAATGGAACAAAGAAGTTGTTGATAATATTTTTCCTGAAAAATCCAAATCGATTTGGCTCTTGAGAGCCTCTTTCTAAATGTTCGATTGGAAGGACTATCTGAAGATCTGCTGCCAGATCAAAAATGTCTAATAAAGCAACAAGACCAAAATTATTTCGTATGAATTCCTTCCATTTATTGAATATGTTTCATTTACCTATTTACATGTCAATTCAAATCTCAGCCATCATAACAGTTCCCTAGGTCTTATCTTCCGCATTTATATCATGAGGAATAAATATATATGCTCTAACTTCAATTAACTTCAAATGGATCAAAGAGTAAGTTATTATAACTTCATTCCTCCCATATCGAGTAATGAGATTTCATTTCATGATGGAAATTGCTGTTGCTTACATACAAAATCAGCATAATTATATTAACTTATATATTGATGAAAAGAAAACCGTCTAAGTGATTCCTTTGAATGAATTTATCTCTGCCAAACCTATTAAGTAATCAACAAGCTAGCTAATTTACTTGGAACTTTTATTATAAGTAAATGCTTCAGTCTTGATGGATGTCTTTGAAGTCAAATGATAGACGTACTTCATAGGAAGTTGCAGAAATTCCCAAAACTTAAAAGAGACGTGATGGTATGATTAAAGGCCAATTTCACTTTACTAATCTCTTAGATAGAGCGTGATTTATGAACTCAAGAGATTAATTGGCTTGTGTTGTCATCAAATCAAAAAAATATAGATCTACTACATTAAAAATAATAAATACTTCTATGATAATATTTTCAATAGAAAGAAGTTGTTTCTATTAGTTCTTGAGAATAAAGTACTACCTGAAAATAAGGCCTCGGGTTTTATTACAAGCAGAACACCTAATAAACTCAAAATAGTACCTGAAATCACAACAAAGCAGCTTATGTCAGTTTTTTTGACCTTTGATAAGCACAATATTTGCAATCACATGCAATTTTTATAGCAAGAACTTCATATGCATAAACATCCTAATTAATATATTTTCTACCTTTGAGAGAGTAGATATTATAAAAAATATATGAAACTCCATCTTTTCCCATCCAACCGTTGTCCAACATTTCTTGTTTCACAAAAGAAAGAGAGACTATAGTAATGTCCACAAGTGATCAAAGTAGGTCAATGTCACAAAAATCTATCTCCAAAGGGTAAACCCTTAAAGATGCCCCTATATATGCCAAGAGACATATCCCCTACAATGACAAATAGTAAAAATAATGGAAATCTTAAATATATTACAAATATTACTCCTATCTATGAAAAAGATAACCCCATGCCATAGACCTCAATCAAGAAGAGATAGTAAATGGGGAACTTCATTGGGGCTGTTCTAATGAGCACATGATTATACTAAGAGAGCGGAGGGGTGAATTAGTATAATACAATCTTTTACTTTTTCAAATTAGCAACCACAATAATATCAATTGTACAATACCATTCACATAAGATCTAACAAGTATGCAACACAAGAAGAACACACGATTTATGTGGAAACCCTTATGGGAGAAAACCACGGCAAAATATTGCTTTTATATAAATCTCTTTCAGAATTTTTGTAGGCACCAACCTACAAGAGACACACATCCCTTCTTATATGATTTGTAGGCACCAACCCACTAGAGACACCAATCCCCACAATTTGTAGGCACCAACCTACTAGAGACACCAATTCCCACAATTTGTAGGCACCAACCTACTGCAAACACCAGTCCCCACAACTGAGCACCAACTCAACAAGAGACACAATCTCTTCTTTTGGGAAGCACCAACTTCCTACACAACAAAATTTCTGCCTTCTTGATATTCTTTCTTCAATGGATAACAATCTCTTGCAATGCCTTCATAAAATCTGATTGTACATAATTTTTTTTCTCACAAATCTGATCTTGAATTCATACACCTCAAATCTGTATGCAAACCTCTTTCAAAAATCTGCTTATTATACATCCATCAATCTCAGAAATTTGCTCTCAAATTATGCATCATGTATTCCTTCCTTCATTTATGCTTGTATAAGATCACACTAATATCTTCCTTCAGATTTCAGCTCTTGGTCTGATTAAATTAGAATAATTATCATTACACACTTGCTGGTTAAACTCCCACTTTATCTTCTATCAATGCTCTCACCTTAACTCCCACTTTATTTTCTATCATTCCTCTTACATATTTTTCATTGCTTAATCATTCTTCTTTATTGATATATCTTTTTTCTCTGCATTAGATCAGCTTATTACTCTTATGATTTTTCATTCAAATACATATATTCTTTTTGTCTAACGCACCATGCTTTTATACCTATCAAACCTCTTATAGAAAGGAGGCGACTTGTCCAAGGCTGGCAACTTTTTGGAGGAGTCGGCCTTCTTCACACAAATAAACTTATTTTGTTCTAACTCATTTGATTCCAGCGATTAATTCAAAACCTTTTAACCACTCCCTTATGAATAATAATTGCTGCTCATTAGTAAATGATGTAATCGCCTCTAGAAAAAAGAGCACTGCCTCCTTTAATATTAATGTTGCCTTCATGAATTAATTTCTGTTTATTAAATAATGATTGCTGCTGCTTAAATAGAAATTAATCATTGTCTTCACATTATATTCACTGCTATGCAAGTCTTAATTTGCTGCTTTTTTTTTATATGCATTGCTACACATAATGACATGTTAACATTTGCCTTATATATCTAACTATTGTCTTGGGTGAATATATATATAAATATGTCCCCTTCACATGTCTAACTAATCCCTTGTCCAAATTCATTGAATCTAGATACTTTCCAAAAGTCAAACTAACTTTCCATTTCATCCCTTCACTTAATATCTGTAATATGCTCTTTAGTTTTTTCCTTGAAATTTTAACCAACAACAAGCACCCATTAAGGTTAGCCCAAAAGTAGACCAACTGAAATAACCTTCGCCAAGAATGCTCACCAAGATCCTATTGAAGGCGAGGTGATAACATATGGGAAGGGATCGTTAGCAACCAAACTGAAAAATGAAGTACAATGCTAAAATGAAAGAGGCTCAACCACTTATTCAGCGGAAGCAGAATTACAAAGAAAGAACAATCATCTGCTAACAGCAGGCATACGCTTTTCAGCGGCATCCACTTAAGCAGTGGGGATTCTCCACTTATTCAGTGGGTGAACTATGAAAGATACAATGTTTATTCCTCCACACTGATGGTAAACCATCCAGGGGTTACAGTGTTTGCATTAAAATCATAAAGTAATTGTAGAAATATAAATGACCGAACAATACTACTGTTTCAGCCTTACAATGCAAAATATCTGCAAGTAACAAAGTGTTTATTACAATGATTTCTCGATAGAATATTCTCCCAAACTCACTGCAAAGATTATACTATATCTTTGATTAAAAATGTGAGCTAAAAGACCAAGAAATATAGCATGAAAGAGAATAACTAGGTCTAATATAAAGACCAGCAAACTGAAATAATCAGACCAGCAAGCATTACAATCACCAATATGCTTATTTCCTAAAGCAAGGCGACCAATATAACATGAGATAGACAATGCAAAACACCCTCTAACTGAAACACGAATCCCAATACCAAGCTTAATGAAAGGTACAGCCCTAGAAAGGATGGTGATCTCCCTAGAAAAATAAGGACTTCGAAATAATTTTTGAAAATTGCACAAAGGGGACACCTTAAGCATAGAAATAATATGAACAAATACCCACAAGCAAATAAAAATCATATAGAAACTTATGTTTGAAAATCTCCTTCATCCCTTCGAAAACCAGCAAACACAAAACTGATAAAAATCATCAATATCTTCAACAATGAAGCTCAATATGCACTTCAATGAATGTAATGTCCCCGTTTTTAGCACTTCACTTTTCATGATTGATAGCCTATTCCCAGTGTGCTGTCAGCCACATGGCAATTAGGGTTTCACGCTTGATGGGTTCTCTTGAAGATTCGTGGTTTTGCTTGTTGGAGTTTGGGTGTTTGGATTATGGATTCCTTCTGGGTTTTCAGAGAGCTTCAGAGGTATGACTTGCAACTGCGTCGGGCAACCTTTCCGAACTTACTATTTTTAGTAAGTTATGACGGCTACATCTTGAAGTTTGGGATTTTGGATTGCGGACTCTTTCTGGGTTTTCAGAAAGCTTCGCAATGGTGTCGCATGCATTGCATTCCGAGCAACTTCTTGAATTTACTATTTTTAGTAAATTCTATTTTTAGCAGTGGTCCAGTCAGCATTAGCTCAGCAGGCTTTCCTCTTCTGGCAATTCAGTTGGTAATATTGTTTTGGCCTTTTGATGCATTTTCTGGAGAGATAAGTATTTTAATTAAAATAATGTTATATTATAACGTTATAACCCCTTGGCCTAGCTGTATAACTTTAAGTTATTTTAAAAAGGGGGACTTTGAGGGTGGTCATCTCATGGGGAAATATTTTAATATTTCTAAAGTGAATAATTGCTTAAGAGAAATTGGACGCCAACCTTTGGAGAAGAATATGTTTTATTTTAAAGTGATTTTATCACTAAAGAAAAGGTACGCCCTTTTGAGGAAGCAGCCAAGTCAAAGTCAAAAACCTAAAAAGGTCTTGAAGTGGGGCGCACCTTCTAGAGGTTTCTTGAGATTCTCTCAAAGGGTCTATATAAGGAGGCAGTTGCTCTTCATTTTGTTATCTTTTGTCTACTACACCGTTATGCTGCTGGATTGTATTCAGGCACTCGCTTCGAGGAAAGCACAACTCCTAGCATTGGCTCATCTTCTTGCTTGAAAGATAGCAACTAGTTGAGAGGTTAGCTTGTAATTGGGTTGTTTTGGCATTGTAGTTCATTTAGATGCATTTTCATGTTATTTCAGTAGTTGCTGAGTTCATTGCTGATAATCATTTTCACTCATATTTCAAAAATACAAAAAGATTGCATTCTGGGTACTTCACATTTGCATTTGTCTAGGGAAGGCGCCAACTTTTGTAGAGTTTCATAATTTTTAATGAAGTGCTGTTTTTTATAGAAGAAAATCGCCCTTTCTCTTGGGCCGTACCTTTGTACTTGCATTGGGATTCGTGAGAAAATAAAATATTGCAGATTGGGTCTGTTTCTTGGGTCTCACTTGGTCGCCCTGGTTATAGGAAGCTATGGCATTTTGTTTGGGATCATTCGGTTGAGTATTGGGTGAGCTGTGATCATTTCAATTAGATTTCTGTGTTGCTGATTGTCAGTTTTGCACCTGTTGTGACCTTTTCACACATCGCCCCATCGCTAATGGGGACCCCTAGTTGCCTGCTAGTTTTTAGGGTTCTGTCTCCTTGCAACGGTTACATGAGATCACTTTGCCAAGAGCTTCAAGTCAGTTTGCCGAGAGTCACCCGAGCCGAGTCAGTAATTCATGCTTGAATCAGTGCGTAGACGTCATGGAAGCGCTCAGAAGGCCCAAGAGACGAAGATCGACTGTAAATTCGGCCAATTCTGAGACTTCCTATTTTTTAGGAAAAGTTGCTTTTTCGATTTTTCATTTTTGGCATTTTTGGACCAAACGAGGTTCCCTATTTTTTAGGGTTGCTTTTTCTATTTTTAGAAAGTTTCTATTTTTGGAAAGTTTCTATTTTTAGAAGGGTCCCGAGTTCTGAAAACGCACTCAGAAGTTCGAAAAACTCAATAGAACTCTTAGAAAATCAAAATGAAAAATTTGAAAATTTTTGAAAGAAATTTGCAAAAAAAAAGTTCAAAAAGCATGAAAATCAGACCAAAATGTTCAAAAATCTGGAAAAACCAGTTCAAGATCAATCAGATCTGAGGGTGAAATCATAAAAAATTAACTCAAAAATGGTGAAATCTGTGAAAAATGTGCTCAAGTCTGGAAAATTCGCCATAAAGGAAGGATGAAGGAAGGTGTATGAAGGTCTGGAAGGTCATGGAATTCGCCCAGCAGCTAAGGAGGATGTCCCAAAAAGTCTTGAAGTCCACCCAGCTCTTAGGAAGCATATCCCTGCATCTTAAAGGAACATCCTTGCATGCTCTAAAGTCCGCCCAGCACATCCTTGACTCCTATGAAGTCCGCCATATGCCAAGAGGTTCATCCTAAAGGTCTTGGAAGTCCGCCATCTGCCAAGAAGGATATCCTAACACCTTCTAAAGTCCGCCACACTTATCCTAAAGGTCTTGGAAGTCCGCCATCTTCAAAGAGGGATATCCTATAAGCCTCCAAAGTCCGCCCTTGCATCATGAAGCACATCCTTGACCCCTTTGAAGTCCGCCACCCATGTCCTTGCATGCTCTAAAGTCCGCCATTTACTCTAAAGGACGTCCAAAAGGCCTTAGAAGTCCGCCATATGCTTGAAGACTCGTCCAAAATACTAAGGAAGTCCGCCCTTAAAAGGTGGGACTTGGCTGAAGGCTATTGAAAGTCCGCCTAGGCATGAAAGTAGGGAAAAATCAACATATTTGCTAAGTGTTGGCGCCCAGCTAAGGAGAATTTCGAAATTTGGTTAAGTATGAGGGCCTAAAAGGGTGGAAAATCCTTTCCAAAGGGATAAAATGATGAGAATAAGTGCTAAGAAGTTGAGGAAATCCGCCCTAGGAAAGAGGGACATCCATGGTGTCCGTCCAAAAGATCTACAAAGTCCGCCATACACTTGGAAGGAGCTAGCAAAGTATCAAAGACATCCATGATCTTGTCCAAGAAGCCAAGGAAGTCCGCCCAAGATGATAAGATGGTAAGATTTTTGGCTAAGTGTTAATGCCAAGTCTAAGAAGAGGTTCGAATATTTGCCTAAGTACAGAGGCTAAAAGGATGAAAAATGAAGACGTTGGCCAAGTATTGTGACACTTTCGAGAGGACAAATGCCAAGATTGAAAGGACATGTGCTAAAGATTATCAGGATGTGGCAAAGAATAAAACGGAATGTGCCCAACTCGATGAAGGAAAAGAGATAAAATTTGCCTAAGTATGGAGAAAATGTCGAGAAATTGTCAACTTTGACCCAAGAAAAATGCGCAAGGCAGGGAGAAAGGAAGGATCGTCCTTGGCCAGAAGGAGGAAGAATATGTCAGACATCAAGGAAATTCGCCTAACGAAGACATTCGGACAAGGATTTTTCCTAGAAAAATTCGACTGAGCAAGGAAATATTTGACTTTGGCAGAGTGAAATAAGCTTAAAATCTCGCCTCGGCAAAGAAAAATAGGGATCTGGCAATGAAATTCTCGACGGAATGGCTTAAGATTTGGTTTGGCTAGACGAAATCAAGGACGAAATTGGAAAATAAACTCTCAGCCAAGAAAAAATGAAGGAAAATCGAGATAGCCATGGGTCCAGGACGAACGGGTTGGAATTAATTAAAATATTTTAATATTTTAATAATTAATTTTCAACTATTTGGAAATTTGAAATGCCTTGGACAAAATCAAAATTGCCAGACACGAATCGGACGAAAGTAAAGCACGCCAGGCGGAGATGAAATCCGGCAAGAAGAAAATTAAATTCACCATGAATTTAATTAAAATATTTAATGTTTCATTTAAAAGTTGAAAAATCAAAAAAATAAACATTAAATAAAAAAATCGAATTTTTGAAGATCAGTAAGATTTGTCCGGATAAGTTCGAGACTGATCCTTGTCGGAAGATAAAAGGAAAGTTGCCTGTTTGGAAAATAAAAACAAATCGAGATCGAGAAAGATTACGGCAGTTGCTAAATCGAATTCAATCTCTCAGCATTATAATGAGTTTCAGCAACTCATTTTTTTTCACACACAGCTGAAGAGAAATTTATTCTTTCTCGAAATTGTCAGGCAATTAATTCGTCCATA
Organism: Sequoia sempervirens; assembly: GCA_007258455.2. Classification (NCBI taxonomy): domain Eukaryota; kingdom Viridiplantae; phylum Streptophyta; class Pinopsida; order Cupressales; family Cupressaceae; genus Sequoia; species Sequoia sempervirens. The sequence continues at coordinate 25,435 of VDFB02156841.1, forward strand.
AGCAAAGTCGAATTTTCCCAGAGGGAGAAGCAGTGTTATGCTGAGGAATTTTTCGCGGGAAAAGAAAAAGAGAATTATTCAAAGCTGAATTCTTCTTGAAGAGGGGCGCACTTTTCAAAAAATCAGATTTTTAAATCTGATTTGCACTTAACGTTCTTTCACTGAGGTTTGGTAATTGGTCAATTAAATTTGCTATCTTTTCATGTACTGTCATCTTGACGAAGCTCTGGCAAAATTTTCAATTCCATTCAAGTCACTTTCAGCTTGCTTTTTCGCAGCAAATTAATTATGTGAACAGCTGAAAGTCAAATTTTCAAATCCAAGGCACGAGGTTTAAATAATTAAAAAAAGTCTTTTTATTAATGTTAATTTTATGACTGCAGGTTGACAGACACGGCGGGAGGATTATCAAGAAAGCTGAAAATGAAGTTTGCCAGCAAGGGTGCCCAGAAAGAGACCAAAGTCATCTCAAAGTGGAAGAATGTCATGGATACTGACCTCGGACATGTGGATTTTGACGAATTTAAGAAAAGAGTATACGGTCAGAAGGGACTTCCCACGGCAATAGCCAGAAGAATGGTCAGAAACGGGATATTCCAAGCAGCTGGATTCCCTCCGGCAATGGATTGTGCAGAGTTAATGGTAGAATGTGCTCGCCATTATGATGCCCAGAAAAGACAGATTATCGCCCCTGACGGAAGGATCTTGGCACACCTGAACGAAGTTGCAATTCAGGAGACCTTTGGCATCCCTGAACATTCAAGAACGGTCTATAAGACCAAAGAAGAAGCCAAAATGCTATATGACAGCAAGTCAGATTTGTGCGCCACAACAGTCAACAAGGTTTGGATGGACAAGCCAAAGCCGTCAATCAAGAAGTTGCCCAAGAGGCCTCGCCGCACGGACTTCAAGGAAGACTTTGGGGATATTGTGCTGATGCTTAACAGAATAGCTGGCAATCCGCAAGGCGCCTTCTTTGAGAGCTGGATGTACTATTTCATCGACGAGATCACCTCTGGAGTCAAAATGTTCAACTGGTCACGGATGATAAGTGACAACCTCCATGAGCAACTGATCAACCTTGAAGAGACCAAGTCTTTTCACATGAGTTCATATGTGATATACCTGTTGGCCAGATCATATAAGTATCCAGGATTGATCTGCAAAGGCAAAATTGGCAACGGGGAAAGCGAGCTCAAGCCTTACGACTGCTATCCTCAGCTCCAGTTGAAGGAGAAGACTCACTTCAGGAGGGTGCATGATGCATTCCTAATGCATATCACCAGAAAGCTCCAAGGAGGAGTGCATCAAAGGCTGAGCCATGAAGCAAAAAGTCTTATCAGCAAATACGGGTCTTGGTTCATCCAATTCCCTAAATTCACATATATCAGGATCCAGGGATTTACTGGAAATCCCTATAAATTGCCTATCTATCCGACTAATCGGATGATATTGCTCGAGGTTTTAAGACAATTAGAAGAGTACCAGAATATTCAGAGGCCGACCAAGAAGGCGTCCGTCACATTCCCATTCTTCATCGGGAACATGCTAGAGTACTGTCCATCCGCACAGGCAGCTGAAAGTGCAAGACTAGAGATCCAATGGTATCCTTTCACGGCATACAAGTCCAGGGTCAATTATGACCCACATCATAATATCCGGACAGTGGAAGGGAGAAGATATAAGCACAGGATGGAATTGGAGGATTTCTGGGCAAATGCTGCGGATGAATATGAGGTCAGACGGAAGATGTGGTCCAGGATGTCCTTGGATTTCATGAGAACAATTGAGTTCTGTCGAGTGCCTGATCAGCTCCAAGATGATGGAAACCACGTCCAGCCTCGCTTTGAGGAAAGCCGACCTCTCCCTCCAGTAAAATGGTCAGAGCCAGAGCACGCAGACCTAGCCACCCTGATGAGGCCAGTGACGAAATATTCTCAGTGGTGGGTCGATTATCATGTTCAGGAATTAAGACAGAAAGGAGTCACGCTCACATATGATCTGTTGAGCGAATCAGAATCATATTCCTCTAATGCTGGTGCATCCCATCAAGACTTGGTCGGGATTGGGGAGAAAAGAAAAGAAATAATGCCAAGTGCAGAGCCTGTTTCTAAGAGGCATAAAGGAGAGCCTTCTCGGTCAGCAGCATCCAGGAACATTGACCAGTTTGTGGCCAATATAGACGACTCCTTGGTGGAAATGCTTGAACCTCTTGCAGCTCAGGAAGTAAATGATGAGCCTATTCAACTAGGTGATGAAGAGCCTGCGTCACCAACAGGCACAGAAATTTTAGGCTCAGACAATGACCTAGAAGCTCAGGATAATGCCTTAGAGGAAGGAATGATTTCCGCCCTCAGAGGGATAGTGGATGTTCCAAACGAGGACGAGGTTCAAGTAGAGGATGGCATCGAACAGTCGACCATTCCAGACTGGCTGTTGGAGAGGATGAAAATCCAGGTGCCTGCTGAGGCTCAACAAGAAGAAGAAGATGATACTGCCGATTTCTTGGCAAGATTAGAGCAGGTTGCAGTCAAGAAGCCCGCCAAGAAGTTCTCCACCATTCAGAGGAACGAGACAGGCAACCGTTCCGTGCACATTGCAGTGCCTACAGTGGACAAGCCACAGGACGAAATCACTCCACAGGAGTATGCTATAACCACTGTTGACCTTGGTCCGACCTCGAAAGGTCAGGAAGTAGAAGAGTTAGATAATTCCGTCTCGACCATTAAAGCGAGACTGGAAAAGGAAGTGACCAAGAAGAAAGAATATAAAAAGGAGGTCAAACGTCTCAAAGAATATATACAACATTTGACCCAGCCGCTTGATCAGGGCAATGCGACCGTTCCCCCTCTCCTCAATTCATCACAGGAGGTGACTAGGGAAGTCGAGCACGGAATGGTGACGGCCAGGGAAGCACAAGACTGGATGGCAAGTGAAGGCACGGAAGCGGCCTTGTTCATGGAAAAGTTGGCACTGGCTTATGGACGAACCTCTTCGTTTCTTTCCAGGTTGATGGATATGGCAGAAACATGGGAAGGTGTCCCGGATATGCAGGAAAGGCTTATTCCAAGCCTTAGAGTTTTGAAGAGCACTCCGAGGGAGGAGTTAGTTGATAAAAAGGTGATTGCTGCAGGGGCAGCATATGATTTTCATCACTGGTTTTGGGCAGTGACAATACGAGAAGAAGTCTTGGAGAAGGCAAGAGTCGATGGACTTGGAATTGAAGAACAGGTCAGGAAAATCCAGGAGAAGATTTGCATGATAACTACTGATGTGTTCGACCGTGAAGTCATCCGGGAGAATGACATGCAGTTGGAGAGATTGAAGCATAAGGTTCAAGAAACTTTCTTCTCGACCGCTGGACCTTTCTTGAAACAAGACTTTGCGAGAGTGGCAAGACTCTCGTCCATTCGAAAGGATTTTGAGAAGCAGGAGGCAGATTGGGAAGGTACTTTTGCTAGATGTGCTGAGAAGTTGGACGGACTTGAATTCCGGATCAGCATGCTGCCGCCTGTCACGATGGACGAGGTCATTGCAGTAGTGTCCAGATTCGCCAAGCACAATGCCACTCAAATGGATAAGGACGCCTCTCCTTGATTATAGCTGGAACTGCCACTTTTCTGATAGTTTTCTGATGATTAACTCTTGTTATTTTGGGAAACCCTAATTAGGGTTTGGTTGTAATAATCTCGGCCGTTGATCTTGTTTTAATCTCGGCCCTTCATTTCATTTTTGGAGCTCTATATAAACTAGTGCTCTCTCATTTTCATTGTGTGGAGACAGATTATGTATATTGTCGCATTGAGACTATTTTGAATGATAAAAGCTCTTGAGCATGATTTGCCTTGAATCACTTCTTATTGTTGAATAGTAAGCGAGGTTACATATTGCCTTCCGCCATAGATTAGAGTTAAAGATAGATTAAATAGAATTTGCTTTGAAAAGTTGTTAAATTGAATGAGAGATTGATCGTATTGATTCAATGGTGAAGTGTAGCTCATACTTTTTTCGAATGGATGATTTGCATTCGATTTGTAAAGTTAGCCTGAGCTCTTAAACGTGGAAGCTTAACTTCAACCTCATTCGAGGTTTGAAAATTATTCTCACAAACCCCTTGAAGATTGCACCCACTTTGCGTATGTTGTCCTGCAGGAGGCGAAACAAAGTGTGGTTTATTTCTCTTCACCGAGTCCTTACTGTCTCTTGAGTTCTTAGGCTTAGATTAGACTCTCCTAAACCCTATTCTTTTGCCATTTTTTGAGATCCACAATTGAAAGTCCTAATTGAGAACCTTTAAAGATAAATTTCCTAAGTCCCTAGCTTGTGCAGACTTTCTACGTAAGTCCCCTTGTTTATTACCAGCATTATCACAATGACCATTGAGCTTATCCACACGTCGAGACCCGACTAAAGAAACCTTGGAATCACCATATGATCTTCTCGCAATCTTAGCATACGCGGTGGTTTTTCAAGAGAGGATAAAGTGTCTTTGGACATTTTATTCTGATGTTTGGTGGATGATAAAACACTCATCAACAAGACCTTGTTACAGTCATATCAGTCTATATTTTGGGCGGGTTTTAGAGCTGAGATGGTGTTAAAAAGCCTTGGAGATCTTTGTGGAAGATTCAATTAACATTGCTTTGATTAAAGGCTTCTAAATTTCTGATATTGCAGGCATTCTTCATATATTGTAAGCTGAACAGTAGTACTGTCAGCATCTTTAATATTCTTGCAATTTCAATGTTTGTATCTTCCCACTGAATAAGTGGAAGAGGCTGGCTTGCCGCCTATTTACTTGTTTTGCATTGTAATTTCCTTAATCTCCGCCATATGGTCGCCTCTTATCCATCACGGATTGAGTAGCACATACTTGGTGTTGAGCTGATTTTCCAGTATTGCATTAGATAGGGATCCTCTGACCGTATGCTCGTCGTTCACCGGCGCATCTCTTGGTTAGAGTTCTTGTTCAGCATTTTCCTTTGAGATCCTCTGACCAATGCTCACACCTTGCCCACATCGGGATCCTGGTGTACATTCTGGTTAGAGTTACTTTCCGCATCATTTTGGTTTATGCTAACCTTAACGGGCGTGTTGCGGTAGCAATCATTTGTGAAAAATCAAAAAAATTGGTCGGTTCATTACAATGAAGACACACCCAGTCTGACCATCTAAGGAACCATAGTTTAGGCCGAAGAATGGTTGCAAATGCTAAGCTCCCCTTAGGGTTTTGAAATCAATCCAGCGACATTTCGATAAGTTAAACAATAGATGATAAATGAGCAAAGGCCTCCTTTTATAACTTTTTGAGGTGACTCTTTAAAGCTTCTCAAGTGGGACCTTACACACCTTGAAATAATTTAATTTTAAAATCCTCTTCTCCCTTCATCTTTTGGCGTCCAACTCCAAGGAAATAAAATAAACTTTTGAAATATTAGAATCCATCTCCACATGTGTAAAGATCCTGACCTGAGAATAAGACTTTCTCCCTTTTGTTTTTGTTTTGTCTTTGATTTGATTGTTTATTTGTTTGAATATCGGTTCAGACAGTAATGAGAAGTATGTCGCAAACATTAAAGGTATCAATGCTGACAACATTCAACAAAATAACACTAGTATTTGCTGCAATACATGACAGAATTTTCGATTCAACATAGGCAAATTCAGAATACACTGTTAAGCCACTTGCCTAGACCTTGCAACAGTTAAGAAATACTTAGTAATATTATTGAAATCGCAATAGCAATCTGTATGCCATTACACTCTGAGTTTACAAACTTGACAGTGACATGCAGCTGATCTAAAGAACTTCATTTAAGAATAATTTTCTGAACTTATTTTTCAGTAATGGTGTTGCAAGTTTCAGATTGTTTGCACTGAGTTTCATCTGTTAATACAAGCACTCAACTAACAACCACCATTTGAAACAATACTCTCCAATCAACCTTAACCAAAGCTTCTAAATCAAAATTAGCAGAATGCTGGTCTATTTTTCTGAGTATAAAGAGATTGAGTTCTTGCACAGCAGTACATAAATTAACCCAGGCATTATTCTTGGCCCCTACCCAACTCCATTAACAATGTTTCAAGGTTTTCATTAACAGCAGTTGAGAGATTGCATAAATGCAAACCCAGATTGCTCACGTTATATTATAACACATTTCATCATATAGAAAATGACACCAAGACAATTGAAGGGAAACAACTCAACCAAGAACCACCCAAAAAAAATGAATATCACAGTATTACATACAAACTGCAAGATAAAACTTGAATCAATATCCAGACCTGGCATAGAAGACCGACCTCAACCTGATAACTGAAATGATGCCTTCAAGATTCACGTCTTGCAAAAAAAAATTGTTTCACCTTTAATGGAGTGCGCCCAACATCAGATTGATTCTTACACCCTAGCAAAAGCCTCTAATAATGACCACGTCCATACTGAGATTGCTCCTGAAACGGCTTCACCCAGCAAATCGCGTTTTCCCTCAACCCGCCATATTCTCTAAGGCATAGCTTGGATATGCTTCAAAATGCTTGTATTAGTTGCACCTGGGGCTACCACACGTGCCGCGCCTTCAAACTATTGAATCTCCTCAAAAATTGTCCTCCATGAAGTAACCAAAATCCATAAAAAGGTGAAGGCAAAAATCAGAATACGAGATGATTTCTCCTTCCTTCAAAACCTCTGAAACTTACCAGCTAGGGGTGATAGTTTCACACCCGAAACTGATCTACAATGGCGTCCAAACCCTAGACCAGGTAGCTCGCTGCTCTTCCCATGAAACATATGCATAACAAAAGGTATCGAATGAATTTATCTTCCTCTTTTTGTAATTCCACATTCAAAAGAAAAACCCCGTGACTTTTACAAAGATATGGTTTTTTTTTTAATATTTCCATAAGTCAATGGTTTTTCATTATGCAAAATACAAGTGACTTTTTTTTATAAGGTGATGTTTTAAATATATCATAAGTCACTTAAACAACATTTCCCCAAAGTCACTTTAGAAGGTGATTTAATTAATTACTCAATATCACCTTCTGAGATTAATCTGAACTTAGGCAATAATTAAGTAATTAAATAAATGATTCCCTCAACTCAACATTAGCCTCAGGAATTAAAAGGCTAAGCTACCTCTCGAAGGGCTACTAAGAAGGGGACATTACAGTCCTCCCTTCCCAAAATTGCTTGTCCTCAAGCAATTGTAAGCTCGAGTGTTGTAGAATCTGCTCATTCTCCCATGTGGCATCCTCGGCTGGCAAATCTCTCCATCTCACCAAATACTCTTTCACCACCCTGTTCCTCAACCTCCTCTCTCGAGTGTCTACAACCTCCTCAAGGACTAGGACCAAATGTCCCTCCTCATCCAACGGTGGAAGCTATGAAGAAGAAGTAACCTACTGACCTAGTGCCTTTTAAGGCACAAAACATGAAATACATTGTGAATCTTGTTGCTCTCTAGCAACTCCAACTCATATGCTACCTCTCCAACGCGCCTAATAATCCTGTAAGGTCCGTAGAATCTGGGCTTGAGCTTCTCAGCTCCACTCTTCTTAAGAGAAGATTGTCTATAGGGCTACAAGTGAATGTATACCAAATCACGGACCTCAAAACTGCGCTCAACCCTGTGTCTATCAGCATATATCTTTTGCTGATTTTGTGCCACCCGCAGGTTATCTTTGAGCACCCTCAAGATATCCTGACTTCCCTGGATCCAATCCTTGGCTTTGGGAGCCTTGCTCTCACCAAAATCCATCTCTATGAATGAAGGTGCGTCATATTCGTACAAAGCTCGAAAAAGACTCATCCCAATGGATATATGATAAGTGGTATTATAGCAATACTCTCCCAAGTGTAACCACTTAATCCATGCCCATTGCTGCCCTGCAATGTAGTTGTGCAAGTACCCCTCAATCCACTTGTTTACAATCTCTGTCTGCCCATCTGTCTAAGGATGATAACTCGTGCTCGGAGTCAACTCAGTACCTGCCAACCTAAACAGCTCCTGCCAGAATGCACGCATGAATCTACTATCCCTGTCATTGACTATGTACCGGGGTAACCCATGCAATATGAAAATCTCCCTAAAAAATAACTCAACCACCTGTGGAGCCATGTACTCTGTCGAAATAGCAAAGAAGTGTGCGTACTTCGTCAACCAATCCACCACCACAAAGATACTATCTCTCCCCTACACCTTAGGTAGACCTTTGATGAAGTCCATGGAAATGCTATCCCATTTCTGCTATGGGATAGGCAATGGCTGTAGCAATCTGGTTGGATGCGTATGTTCTGACTTGTTCTACTGACAAGTCACACACTCCCTGACATGTCTCAATACATCATCCTTGAGACCCTCCCATGTGAATCTCTCTCTGACTTGTCTGTAAGTTTTGAAATAGCCCTGATGGCCTGCCAAGGGAGTGTCATGAGAAGCCTGCAAAATTTTCTCCTTCAGTCTAGATTCTGGCACCAAGTAGATCCTATCCTTGTAGTAAATCACATCATCCACTACTTTGTACCTATCATCCTAAATCAGTCCATCCATCAACTCGCAAGCAAACTTATTCTTAGAGTACTCCACCAACAAGAGGGACTTCCAATCTACGGAAATCTTTGAAAGTGAGCACATTGAAGGTCTCCTGGAAAGGGCGTCTGCCACAACATTCTTCTTTCCCTTTACATACTCTATATCAAAGTCATATGCCTATAACCTGCTGACCCACTTCTGTTGTCTCTCATTCAAATCCCTCTGCTCCAAGAAGTATCTGAGACTATTGTGGTTGGTCCTCACCACAAACTTCCCTCCAACTAAATATTGTTTGAATTTCGCCAAGGCATGCATAATGGCGAGCATCTCCTTATCGTAGATGGAGTATAGTCTCTCTGGTCCCCTCAACTTATGGCTCTCAAAAGCTATGGGGTGTCTGTTTTGCATCAACACTGCTCCTATGCCCTCACCTAAGGCATCACACTCCAAAACAAACTGCTGTGTGAAATCTGGAAGCGCCAATACTAGACAACTACTCATCACCTCCTTGAGCTTATCAAAAGCTCGCTGAGCCTCCTCTAACCAACTGAATGCACCTTTCTTTGTCAAATCTGTCAAAGGTGCTCCCAACTGTGAAAATCCCCTCACAAACCACCTATAGTAACTGCACAATCCAAAGAAGCCTCGCAACTCTGTGAGTGTCCTAGGTGGTGGCCAGTCAAGTATCACCTATATCTTCTCCTGATGGACCTGTATTCCGTCTGCATTGATCACATGCCCCAAATATAATATCTCTCTAAGGCCAAACTCGCATTTTGAATCCTTAGCATACAGTGACTGCTCCTCCATGATACTCAAGATCTCATCAAGATGTCTCAAATGCTCCTCCCAAGTCTGGTTGAAAATGAGCAAGTCATCAAAGAACACCAACAAGAATTTACGCAACTGCTTATTGAATATATGATTCATGCAGGACTGAAATGTGGTAGGCACGTTTTTCAAACCAAATGGCATGACCAAGAATTCATAGTGCCCATAGTGACAACGGAATGTTGTTTTGTGTATGGCCTACTCTCTAACTCTTATCTGATGGTACCCTGAACAAAGATCAATCTTCGAAAAATACACTACCCCATGAAGTTCATCCAACAACTCATCTATCCTAGGTATGGGGTACCTGTTCTTAATGGTTTTCTTATTAAGAGCCCAGTAGTCAATGCACATCCACATGGTTTCATCCTTCGTCTTCACCAAGACCACAGAAGAAGCGAATGGATTGGAGCTCGGTCTAATGTGTCCCATCTCAAGCAATTCTTCGATTGCTTTCTCGATCTCATCCTTGAATTTCTTAGGATGACAATAGGGGGTAGTGATCACTGGCTTGGCCCCCTCCTCCAACTCAATGGTGTGCTCAAAACCACGGTCAGGTGGTCTCCCTAGAGGTATCTCTCCAAAAACCCTATCATGTTTACTCAATAGCTCCTGAATGTCAACATGATATGGCTGCCCTGAATCTGAAGACTCCTTTGTGGTGATCAAACACTCTACTGCCCAAGCTATGTCATCATGTCAAAAAATGCTCTCCATACGTCTATCAGACACAACCTTAGCTGAACCATTAGCCATGCCTCTAAGCACTACTCGTTGCCCCTCTGCTGTCCTAAACTTAAGTTCCATGGTCTGAAAGTTCTGTGAATATTTCCCTAATGAGTGTAACCACTGAACTCCAAGTATAGCATGAGTGTCACCCAAATCCACCACATAGAATTCATTTGTGGCTGTGTAATTACCCAAGGTAATAGGCAACTGTGGGACCCTCCGAGTGCATCTCAATTTATAACCATCTACCACCATCACATTAAATCCTTCAAAGTCCTATGTGGGTAGCATATGCTTCTCAACTAGGGCTGCATCAATAAAGTTGTGGGTTGCCCCACTATTAATCAACACTGCTATGCGATGTCCATGTAAAACTCCTCTAACTCTAAAAGAGTTAAATCTAGGAGTGCCTGATAAGGTAGCAATGATACCACTCTTACCCTCTCCCTGAGACTGCTCCTCATCTGAACTGCTATCATCATTATCCTGAGAAGGCTCGTCATCACTGCTCTCATCCTCAGACACAACCTCAATAAGGTGAGCCTTGCCTTTTCCTAGGCAACGGTGACCTGCCTCCCAACGTTCCTTGCAATGGTAACAAATTCCCTTAATTTTGCATTCCTTGCGATACTCCTCATCTGGATCACTTTTCTTGTTTCCCTTCTTCTAAAAAGATTTCTTGCCTTTGTTTTTTTTTTAGAAATGGAAGGTTTAGAAGGGGTTTTGTCGTCAGGTGTGGAGAACTCCATGTCTCTAGCTCTAGTGATTGCATCCTGTAGGGAATCGGCTTTGAACGCCTTGATCCAACCACAAAGGGGTTCAGTTAGACCCTCAATGAAGAGCATAACCAACTACTGCTCTGAAATATCTGTCACCTGACTGCCAACTGCTAAAATTCTGAAATATAAGCATCTACTGAGCCACCCTGCTTAAGTTGTGCTAACTCCCTAAATGAAGTTCAAGATCCTTCTGATCAAATCTATCTATCAATTTTTGTGTGAACTCCAAATAGGATGTGATATTAGCATGTCCCAATGTGACAAGCCCATGGTACCACCAATCATGCGCTTCACCATCCAAATGTAGAGTAGCATACTTAATAGCTTCGGACTCCAGCATAGGATTAAGCTGTAAGTGTCCAACTTCTGGACCCAAGCTCTAGCCGTACATTTACCAGACCCATCAAAGGAAGGGATTGCAAGTTTCCCAACCTTTCATTGCAACTCCTGATTTTGTTGCCCCCTGTTATTGTTTTTTGGCCTATTCCTGTACTTGATGGTGCAAAAATCTCCTAATGACATTGCCGCATGAAATTCATCCCCTAGAGTTTGGTATTCCCTGAAATATTCTGTGAAACCTTCTTCTTGAGTTTGCTGCCCCTAGGTTGCAGCACCATGTTCCCCCAAGAATTGAGGCATGAGAGGCCTTGGTGTCGCCCTACTAGCTGCCCTAGCATTGTTCAGAGTTGTATCATTATTATCATGACCACCATTGTTACCATTCTGACCATTATTGCCATTATTTCCATTGTTGTTGTTTCTACCCCCTGAAAGTTGTTGAACAATTTGCTCTATTTGTTGTGCTAGTTCATGTTGACCTCTCGCTAGGTTATTCAAAATATGTTGGGTGTTGCTCTCAGGTATTTCTTCTCTATCCCCCATGAATTCAAATGGTCCCAACCCTCTTCTCAATCTCCTATAATAGATGTCAAGCGGCTTGATATCAGGGATGTCCTCGTTCATAACCCAATTCTAACACAGGCTAGCAGGACTGCTAGCTCTGATACCATTGTAAAGATCCTAAACTGAGAATAAGACTTTCTCCCCTTTGTATTTGTTTTGCCTTTGATTTGATTGTTTATTTGTTTGAATATCGGTTCAGATAGTAATGAGAAGTATGTCGCAAACATTAAAGGTATCAATGCTGACAACATTCAACAGAATAACACTAGTATTTGCTGCAATACATGAAAAAAATTTCGATTCAACACAGACAAATTCAGAATACACTGTTAAGCCACTTGCCTAGACCTTGCAACAGTTAAGAGATACTCAGTAATATTATTGAAATCGCAATAGCAATTTGTATGCCATTACACTCTGAGTTTACAAACTTGATAGTGACATGCAGCTGATCTAAAGAACTTCATTTAAGAATAATTTTCTGAACTTATTTTTCAGTAATGGTGTTGCAAGTTTCAGATTGTTTGCACTAAGTTTCATCTATTAATACAAGCACTTAGCTGACAACCACCATTTGAAACAATACTCTCCAATCAGCCTTAACCAAAGCTTCTAAATCAAAATTAGCAAAATGCTGGTCTATTTTTCTGAATATAAAGAGATTGAGTTCTTGCACAGCAGTACATAAATTAACCCAGGCATTATTCTTGGCCCCTACCCAACTCCATTAACAATGTTTCAAGGTTTTCATTGACAGCAGTTGAGATTACATAAATGCAAACCCAGATTGTTCACGTTATATTATAACACATTTCATCATATAGAAAATGACACCAAGAAAATTGAAGGGAAACAACTCAACCAAGAACCACCCAAAAAAAACGAATATCACAGAATTACATACAAACTGTAGGATAAAACTCGAATCAATATCCAAACCTGGCATAGAAGACCGACCTCAACCTGATAAATGAAATGATACCTTCAAGATTCACGTCTTGCAAGTGTGGCGAACCAATCTTCTTCAAAATAATTGTTTCACCTTTAATGGAGTGCGCCCAGCATCAGATGATTCTTACGCCCTAGCAAAAGCCTCTAATAATGACCACGTCCATACTGAGATTGCTCCTGAAACGGCTTCACCCAGCAAATCGCGTTTTCCCTCAACCCGCCATATTCTCTAGGGCACGGCTTGGATATGCTTCAAAATGTTTGTATTAGTTGCGCCTGGGGCTACCACAAATGCCACGCCTTCAAGCTGTTGAATCTCCTCAAAAATCGTCCTCCATGAAGTAACCAAAATCCATAAAAAGGTGAAGGTGAAAATCAAAATACGAGATGATTTCTCCTTCCTTCAAAACCTCTAAAACTTACCAGCTAGGGGTGATAGTTTCACACCCGAAACTGATCTGCAATGGCGTCCAAACCCTAGACCAGGTAGCTCGCTACTCTTCTCGTGAAACATATGCATAACAAAAGGTATCGAATGAATTTCTCTTCCTCTTTTAGTATTTCCCCATTCAAAAGAAAAACCCGTGACTTTTACAAAGATATGTTTTTTTTTTAATATTTCCATAAGTCACTTAATGGTTTTTCATTATGCAAAATACAAGTGACTTTTTTTTATAAGGTGATGTTTTAAATATATCATAAGTCACTTAAACAACATTTCCCCAAAGTCACTTTAGAAGGTGATTTAATTAATTACTCAATATCACCTTATGAGATTAATCTAAACTTAGGCAATAATTAAGTAATTAAATAAATGATTCCCTCAACTCAACATTAGCCTCAGGAATTAAAAGGCTAAGCGACCTCTCGAAGGGCTACTGAGAAGGGGACATTACAACATGTGGCGTCCACCCTTAGAAATATTATTTCTTTCTCCTAATGATGCGTCCACCCTCAAGGGCCACTTCTTAAAAAACAACTTGAAAGTCATCACATTAGGCCAAGAGGGTCAAATTGAAAATATAACATTAATAACCCAAAATAATTCAATTCTCCAAAATTACACCTCAAAAGCCAAAACCTGAAATGCACAACTACCCTGCCTGAAGAAGAAAGCTCACTTGTGTTGCTGCCAACCAGAACATTGCTAAAAATAGAACTTACTAAAAATAGGAAATTCTGAAAAGTTACCCAATGCCCTTTGCATGTCATATCAATACGAAGCTCTCTGAAAACCCAAAAAGAATCTGCAATCCAAATTTCGAAACTCCAATGTACAAACTAAAAATAGTAAGTTCTCCGAAAGGCTGACAAACAGAGATGCATGTTACACCATTCTGAAGCTCTCCAAAAGCCCAAAAAACTTCACCAAACATGCATCAGAAACTCTTACATGCAAACCTTCAAAAATGCTTTAGAACCCTCCTATAAAATAGGAAACCCTAATTTTACCTCTGACGAGCCTACAGGCTTTCGGAAATAGGCTATCAATCACTAAAGAGTGTATGGCTAAAATGGGGACATTACAGTCGGACCTTCCCAAAATTGCTTTTCCTCAAGCAATTCCAAAGCTAACCCAAGATCACTATGCTGAACCAAACTGAAATTGAGTATGATCCCAGGGTCCCAAATCCATCTCTGAAACCCACCATGTTGTTGCTACTCCACTTTGATCATACAAATATAACCAATGATCCAAAACTACACCAATCTTTCATCGAAATAGGAAGAACTGAAAACATAATCCTGCAACATCACTTGCCAAGAAAACTTTGTGGAACCAGAAACAACCTTGCTAATGAATAACATGTTGTAAAGCTCATGGAAGAATATTCTAATCAACTGCAACAACACCTTATCAACATTGTTTCCCAAAGCATTAAACTGAGTCACACCAACAAATGTGACTCCCTCAAGAATCTTTGCAAAGAAAATAGCAAATCTTTGCAAAAATTCTATACTCACACCCTCATAAATCCATAAGGATGTACAATGCCTCCTTCAAAGCAAGTTAATATCACTAAAAGAACTCCAAGAAATCTTCACATATCTCACATCAAGAGTCTCAAATTGATGAATCAAATCAGCTAATAGCTTGCTGCCCCAAACAATAATGTATGAGATGATACCAAGAAATCCACCATTTATCATCAAAAAACAACCCATACATGAATTATGACCATATTGAATCATTCCCTTGCTCATTTGAGGCAGAAATTCAGTCCAAATAGGAGATAGAAAGACCTGAAAATGAATAAACCAGCTACTTGGCAGGTCTGAAATAATCATCTTGGCATCTGATTTCCGGAAAATCAGCATCCAAGAAGGTAAGCAGCAGCTGCAACATAAGAATTTCTTATCAAAATAGGCATAACTGCTCATAAACAAGGCTAGTGGCACCTTCAGCAAGGGTCCTAATGCCACCACAAACCATCTTTTGATCACATTTCCTTCCCAAAACACGGATTTATGATCAAAAATAATGAACCAATGACAGCAAAAAAGGTAGCAGCAATCATAGGAGTGAAATTTTGGCACTTATCTCTCCAACCAACCTTCTTTTTATGCATACCATTCTTCATAAGAATATACTTGGGATCCCAAATACTGATTTTCAACTGGAGACATTTCCCAACACATGAGCAAATGGTCACAACTACATTCTGAATATAATGTGCTGGTTTATCCCCTTTAGTATTTTCAATATTTCCTTCTTGCCAAGTAACGCCAAGATCCCAAACCATCAACACTGAAGAACCACTTCTCAAACAGAGAACTATTCTCATATGAATCCTCTGATTTTCCCATTCCATCTAAATAGACACTTCTTGAAACTCCAAGAGGTATTCAACAAACCTATGTTCGTTTAAGAAATTGAATCCAGAATCTTGTATCATAAATTGCCGAAAAGATTCCATGAATCCTTCATCAAATACAATTATGAAATCAATTACTCTGAGAGAAGATGGTGACGTAATAAAATCTGACAAGAACCTCACAAGCATCCTCATCAAATGATGAATAAAATCCTCATCAATACACCAATCAACTCTTTGGTGATGATCAAAAAGAATGTCTTCATTTCTTCGTGATCCTTGATTTACTATTCCTTGTTGAATGGATGTACTAGGAGTAGCAATAGATTCATCTTCATGTAACTCATGTACCACCTCTCCACTACTGGAAGACATACTGGAATTTCCTCCTTCAGTAATTCCTAAAGAAATTCCCTCATCATTTTCAAAAAGAGGATTTTCATAAATCCTACTAGCACCTTCTTCATACAAAAGATTATCAAAGGCCTGAAAAACTTGTTGATGAGAATTTGAATGCTCTTGTCTCTCAGGACAGCGTTCCAAGTCAAATGTTTCTTGTATGAGATCAAGCTCATCAAGAATTTTCTGAATCTCTTCAGCTCTCCCTTTTTTTTCATGCTCCCATGAACATTGAACAGTACAAATCTGATTCTCTGCTTCAATTAAAGTCTCATGCACTTCCTGCAACTTGGTTCTAGTAAGCTGATTCCACTCCAATGCCTTGTCAGCAATTTTGGCCACTTTGTCTTTATCACGAATGATGTGCAAAAGACTTGATTTGATTTCCTCCAATGAAAACTTAATGGACTTCATATCAGCAATGGAAATGCAACATACATCTTCCCCTCTTGGCACATCATAAATCAAATTTTATACATGCCGATGAATTTCATCAAGCTTTTATAGAACTTGAATTCCCTTTTCAGCAGTTTGTGAACTTGAACTGCAATCTTCATATGTTAGCTGAGGTGATGTAGTGCAGCTTTGATGGATAAAGATTTCAAAAATCATTTGAGCTATACTCCTCAACTTGTCACGCATGTGATGGACACTCTTCATCATCCCGTTCATAGTGCCTTCCAATTCCTTAGCTCTCTGCCTTAGCTTGGCTTCAAGCGAAGAGAAATCTGCCTTATAACTACTGGTAGCTTCACCTTCCATGTTGTCTTCAACACATGATTCAAGGGAGTCAATCAATTCAGCTTTTAAATGGGAAGAGACTTCAGCTTCCTCTTTCTCTTCCTCCTCTTTGGCTTGTTTCCAAACCAACATTCTCCAGAATTGTGAAGAATCAATTCACTGGTTGAACTAGTATCTTCTTCTAACCGAACTTCTTCATTTGGATCTACACTTATGGCCTCTTCATGCATCTCCATGTCAACTCTTGTTTCCAAAAATTCTTCCCTTCAGTCTTCAACTTGAGTCTCCTTAACAAATGTTGACTCATTGTTCTCCTCTATAGAAAACATGAGTACGTCACCAGACTTCAAGGCTTCTACTGTCACATTACATTCTTCTATAGAATGTCGGGCTTCTTCATGTGTTTCAGGAACTGCTATGGACATATTGCATTCTTCTATAGAATGAATGGACACTCCTTGCATCTCAAGAGTAGATATTGTCTCATTGCACTCTTCTGTAGAATGCATGGACAAATGCAAATCCATAGATACCCCCTGAACATTTGCTATGAATTCAAAGGGATTCCAACTTTCATTCCCCTCTTCAATATCAAAAATCTCCTCTTTGTTCTCAACAGTCTTCATCAAAAGAGGTTTCAACTTTTCTTCACATTGACTGAAAATTTCATTGATTAGCATATCAGCAGTGGGAGAAACTTTCTCTTCACGTTCATAAGCATCCATGAGAAGAGATTGGACACTTTCTGGAAGATTATCAGCTTCTTTGATGGTAAGAATTAGGACATTCATGACAGCCGCAAGCACCCCCTCTTCTTGCTCACTCCAAGTCAAGGTGAAGAGATAATAAAACAAATGGTAAATCTAATTTTGCATCTCCAAATCTATCAAAAGGATGCAAACTCTAAGTTTTGAAAATGTCTTTAATATAGCAACCTTTCTTGGAAACCAATTACTTCCAGTTTCATCCAAATCTTGAAAACTCTCCACTATCATATTTAAAATGATCTTCATGGTTTCATCATCATAGGACAACTGGGGTACCACAATTCTTATCAGTTCCATGAAGCAAGAAGAAACCAGCAGCTTGGTTTTTTCATCAGGATGCCTCAGCCAATAGAGTTGATTCAAAGAGGTCACTGCGGGTGCTAATGCCAACTGCATTATCTCAGAAGGTGATGGCTTCACCTGTCTCAAACATTGTTCCAACAAATGAAGAATGTTCTCTTCATCTTCCCTTGACTGAAATTCTTTTTCAAGTCTTTTTCTTGCCAAATAAAGTGTCTTTGCCAGATTCATCTCTTTGTCAATAGCCATGCCTTAATCTGACAAAACTCGGTTTCTCAAACTTAAAGAATTTGTGCCAACTTCTAGAAACCACAAGTAACTGAACTAAAATCTATTCTAACTTATGGTGTAGTATCGAAGATCTCTGTCACTCATC
>VDFB02156842.1:0-10406 GCA_007258455.2 Sequoia sempervirens
AATCCATCAACATCTACTTATTCCTCTAAGACTCACAAACCAACTCCAATAGGTCCAACCTAATGATCTCCCAAAATTCCTAAAATAATTCAATTAGAAAGCCATCAAGGCTTAGGGCATTCCCTTTCTTCATCTAAAAAATAGTAGCCTCCAATTCATCCAATGAAATGCAACTCAAAATATTCTCATTCATCTCCCTAGTAACCAAGGAAGAAATACAAGACAAAACCTAGTTTTCTTCCACCAAAACATCTTGTGAATCCTAAGTAAACAAAGAAGCAAATAACTATGAAGCTTCTCTAGACATGTGATGTAATGAGGAAAATTGTTCACCCCTATCATTCACTAGAACAAGAATATAATTACCATGCCTCTCGAATTTCACCGAGTTGAAGAAGAAAGCAATGTTTTTATCCCCCTTTTGTAACCACTCAACACTAGCCTTTTGTTTCCAATAGATTTCCTCACACAACTTGAACTCTTCTAGAGCTTTCAAAGCCCTTGCCTCTTTCTTGAGAAGATTTTCTGAAAGGTCCAACTCCTTTATTTCCTAGGTAATGACATCCAATTTAGCTTGAGTAGAAATCTTCGCATGAAAAATATTTCCAAAACATTGCATGTTCCATTCTTTGAGTTGATACTTTGAGCTGATACTTCACATATTGCAGCCTTTTAGCAAAAGAATAGTGCCATAAGCAGGTCTCCCCATCCAACACCATTCAACCACATACTCCTATAGAAAGGGATCCCTTAACCACATAAGTTGAATCCTGAAAGAGGGGAATCGAGTAACACAAGCCAAAGAAGTAGATAATTTAATAGGCTAGTGATCAGAGCCCCGCCGATACAAAATTTCAAAACTAGTAGACTGTGACCCTCCAAGCCAAAAAAAAGGAAACCAAGAAATTGTCAAGTATTTCCACAATATAATTCTCCCCCAACCTCCTATTGTTCCAAGTAAATTGACCATTTTGGGGCTTATTGTCAACAATATTTAAGGAAAAAATGTTATCAAAAAGTAGGAAAGACAATGGCTCCAACCTCGCAATACCACCCTTCTTCTCATCTAACTCAATAATGGTGTTAAAATCACAAGTGATAATCCAAGGAAAAAGAGGAGCAAGGCTCCAAATAAAATTAATATGAGACCACAAGAGAAACTTACTAGGAAAATCAATAGGTGCATAGATGTTTGATAGAAGAATAGTTTCCCCCGTCTCCAAGCTTGAAGTGACTGTAAAGATAGATGACTTAGAGGACGTCCACCAAAGAGGATGAATCTTTAGAGGGTTACATAAGAAAGCCACACCCCTAGCATTACCATGAGCCCCAATACACTGACATTCACCTCACCTCCACAACTTCAGCATCAACCCCACCATACTCTCAACAAACAACTTAGTCTTATGTATAAAAAGAGCATTAGGAGAATGAATTCTCACCAAATCATGAACAACCTTTTGTTGAGGGCCACTATTCAAGCCCCTGAAATTCCGTGAGAGGATGATCAGTTCAAAGGGTTAGAAAAATGAGAGTCTATAGTCTTAACAGATCTTGACTCCACCAAAGTATCCCCCATCATCTTGATTTTCTCTAAGTCCTTCTTTTTCCCTACCTTGGAGGACTTCTCAACAACCCATTGCTTTGATCTTTTTGAAGAAGTCTTAGAGAAGGAGAAGCCTTATTTCTTTTTACTGAATTAGATCTAAGTTTCACTAGTGGATGAGAATTATCCCCCTCACCCATCTTCACATCTACAAGGGTCTTCGGCTTCCCTGAAACCACCATACTGATATCGGTGTCCATTTACAAAGCTCCAACCTCATTAGAATTATGAATGTTATTTGGAATAAATCCCTCCTGAACCACTTCCAATAAACCTTGATCTAAAGCCATCAAACCCAAGTTCACCTCCTACTAATTAAGATCATCCAAAACCTCAAAGCAATTAAAGGTGTCACCTTCCATTCAATCCTTGAAAGTCCTTTTCTAACCACAATTTTTGTTAGAGATCTTAACAGGAATAAACCCTCAGCTCCTAAAACATCACCTGGAATGTGAGTCTTTCCCTTATCTTCTTTGGGAGGCTTGCAAGGAGGTTGATAAGCCTAAGGCTCAAGGGATTTGGCCTGAGGGCATCTACACTACATATGTCCATATTCATGAGAGAGATCACACTGAAAATGCATTCTCACAATCATGTTGTTGCACCCAAGAATACAACCCTACATCGATCTCAAGAGAATCTAGAAGAGGGTGACTCAAATAAATCTCAACACAAATGTGAGCAAAGGTCATAGTTTTTCTATCCCATTTTTGTTGAGAGGATCCCACTAGTTTCCCTAGAGTTGAAGCCACCATGTGGAAAATGTCACTATGCCAGCTTTCCACTAGAAATCAAGGAAGATGCAGCCACACCAATACTCAATTCAATAGATCCTTTGAGGGATTAAGCCAACATGTTAGGGGTTAATGAATAAACCAACTTGATTATGGAAGTAAGACCCACCCTCAAAGACTCTATTACAAATAGCCATGCAATTGAGAACCACCATGAAATAACTGTCTGCCAACAACATGATCTCGATTTTACCCTCAAGAGACCAATTCATATGAGCCCATCTCTCTAAAATTTGGATCAAAACCTCTCATTCATATAAATTTACAAATTAGGGCATGTTTCAAAACATACTCTATGTCCTCCGCAATGGATTCCAGCTGAATGACCATCACTGACCTATCTTTACTTCATTCAAGGCAACCATTAATATTTGGGATCCGAGGTCCACCCACCAGAGCAAACCCACCACTCCCAACATCATTAGAAAACAAACTATTTTGAAAAACCTCATTGAGAAGGAAGAAGAATTTGTTCCAACAATTGTATTGAAGTCCAAAGACCCTTTAGCTCGCAAAGCTTCTCCCAGATCCATTTCCAAGGGAGCTTAAAACCACTCCCCCAAGCACACAACTCGAAAGAAAGAAGGAAATCCAATGCCCAAACATGAGAACATTGATTCCCACTTGATCATTTGATAAAGCAGGTACATATGACACACAAAGGGAAGAGAACACAAAAAATGAAGAATGAAGAATGAAGAACCCCCCCCCCCCACCCTAACACACCAAACAACCCACCTCATCATAGAAGAACACAAAGAAAGCTCAATCTCCACACATGAACAAGCATGCAAAGAGGAAGAGTGGAATGCAACCATGACCTAGTTACAAGCCACAGGCATACACGCCCCAACAGAGAGCTCTTGATGCCATCAAATCTAAAAAACTCAAAGTAAAAAACTGAAAAAGATATATATATATATATATATATATATATATATATATATATATATATATACATACAAATTATATTATTATTATTGTATAATATTTAAGTCTTATTAAATATTGTATAATTATGTATACATAAGTATTATTTATGATATACTTCAATTATATTTAAATTAAGTCAATAATATGTCTCATTTAAATTCTTCTAAATATTACATAATAATTTATAGATTTATTTACTATTATTTTGTCATTATAAAGACAAGCTTTAATATTATTTAAAATTAAATTTGTAAATAATTATAGATATCATATAAACTATTTAAGGTTATATTTGTATATTCATAATACTTTTTATTTGTCAAATAATTTAGTCACACTTATTATTTTTTTGGTCGGTAATAAGGTTTATTTTATTGAAGATTGAAATAAATAGATTACAAAGCTAAATCCAATACAACTCCAATTACATACACTACTAGACCCCACCAAATCCTAAAATAAGATCCAAAGAGCTACCCCCAAATCTTGATTTAAACCACCCCATACAAAGATAAAAGGCTTAATTACAACAAACTACTAGAAGCCTAAATTCAAAATCCCTAAAGACCTATTAATAGGTCAAAATTTTGAAGCTTTCTTTAATCTTCCTTTAGTCTAGGATTGCAGGACCATAGAAAAAGCTCTCTTCTTCTCCTTATTTCTTTCTTCCCCATGACAATTTTCCATCCATCCTCGACCCTTGTAGCCTCTTGCCAATCCAAAGATGAAACCCAAGGACTCCTCCAAGCTCCATTCCCATTACTATCTTGTTGATGTTGATCATCAACCTTTCAATTTCTAGCATCTTTCATCTGAGGCCTCACACCACTCTTATTTTCTTGACATTTTGTGTTGCAGCCTTGGTTTTGAAGTTTATTTCCTTGACTTCAGCCCAAATCCCTTCTTGAGTTGAGTTGTTTGAATCTATTCCTGCTCCTCACTTCTAGCCTCCTATGATAGTGACTTCTCTACCTAGTTCAGTTACTCTGATTCCCAAATCTCCTCCTCAGAGCCTTTTAGTTGAGAGCTCTCTTGCTTCTCCTCCTATTTCTCCATAGTGTAGTGCTAAGTGGATGCATCTTTCCACAAAGAAGCAAATTTTTTAGATCTGTGTTTGGCACACTCAGCTGCCGAGTGCCCTATTTGATGGAATATTTTACACCTAAAGGGAACCCCTTCATAGTCCAAGGGCTGCACCCAATAACCCTTTGAAGATTTTAGTCGAATATCCTTCAGGGGTACCTTGGAAACATTCATTTCTACCAAAATCTAGGTATAAGTTGAGTGCAGAAGATTTGAAGAACCCTCATCCACTATTACAAAGTTTTTTAAAGAGTTCCCTATAGCCTCCAAGCATGCATCAAACCAAAACTATAGGGGGGTTAGTAAGTCTCACCCAAAGGGGATCCCTCTCAAAAACTTTTGTGGCTTGGTTGAAAGTCAGATGCCATGGCTTTAACATCAACACATGTTTCTCTTCCCAATCCTAGTGATAATCATAGAGGATCTTATTTCTATCCTATTATTTTTCAAAAACAACAATAAAAAAGCCTTTGTCCATAGGATAAATTTGAACAAACTCTTCCAGCAGGGGCTTCCAGTAGTTTGAGATCCACTTATGGTGTGATCCCACAAAGCTGGTTTACAATTTCTAGGAGAAACTGATTTTTGCTGAAATCACATATTTTTAGAAAATATAATGATTTAAGCCTTAAAAGGTTCCATTTAAAGAATTCCAATTGAAGAGGGTTTGATCAAACTACCTTAAATCAAACCCCCTTAGATAGAACCCCGCGAGTTTTAAACTATACCTATAACAGAGTCTCCTTTACACCTATCGAAATGCTGATAAAAAACCACTTTTGATTTAACTTTTGGGGGGTAAAATGAATTCATTTAAAACAAAAATTGTATGTATTCCTTCTTATAATTCTCCCAAAAAGTATAATTTTAAATAAATTTAATTTTATTATTATATTCATTTTTTTATTTCTCGTGAATGTAGGTTTTTCACCGAAAATCAAGCTCTTTGTTCTACACATGTGGAAACAAAGCAGATTATTAAAAAAAAATATTAAAAATATTAGTGCACTAGATATTGAATTCCTTGATCCAACAAAGAAAAAGAAATTGAATTTTGATATATACAAAAAAAGTTACGCATTATACAGTCGCACTATGTCTGAATTATAATTGGTTTGAATTTGAAACTTGAAATAAAAAATATTCAATAAAAAACTATCTAACCAAGTGTAAGCACTAGATATCAGAGTTACAAATCTAAATTCTAAAGAATTATAATTTTATCCTTCATGGAAAAAAAGTTATCTATTATACGGTGAGTGTCACTTTTTAGAAATGTTGTTTTATGAAAAAAACTAGTTTTCGAGGGAGATGGAAAAAGAAGTGCAATTTGATTCCAAAAATTTTGAAAAAAATATATTTAGAATATATAGGAAAATTTCACGAAACTCTAGTTTGCATCATCTTCAAATTCCTCACGGTTTAGGCGCTATAGGTTCCCAAAAGTGAAGATTTAGTTTAAAAAAATTATTTCAGTGTCTAGTTTGGCCAAAAATTGTAAACCACTATTGTGGGATCACCCTATATGGAGATTAGTTATGCATGACTAGAAACCCCTAAACCTCCCAATCAAGCCTAGCCCAAAAAAGAATTTTTCATTGAAGGCCACTTCTTTCTCCAACTCTTCATCTATTTCCAAGTTGATTGAATCAAAAGAAGCATGGCTAGCAGGGTCCCCTCCATTCCCCCCAACAAGTCTTTCACTTGAGATTTTATCTTCCCTAATGTGCCTAGATTTTCTTTCCTCTAACCTTGGCTTTTTAAAGTCCCTAAAATCTCCAACTCCGCCAAGTATGGATTTGCCTTGTTGCATCTATAACTAGCCTCCATTTTCAAAAGTAGAAACTCCACCATGATGCTCTGATGACTACTTTGCAAGACCCTTATGGCTGTCCTATCCTATAATACCTTTGGCATCGTCTCCCTTTGGAATAGAATCCCCAAACACTCCCTGAGAAGCTTTTTCTTCAAGGGTTGTCTCAGGCCAAACCCTAGTGGCCTCCACTGAAATCAGACCGTTGGCGGCCATCAGAATTTCCTTAGTTCTCAAGAGCTCAAAGACTTATAACCTAAGTCATACTTATTATTATATATATAAATTATATTATTATTATATTAAATATTCTATATTTAAATTTGTCAACCACAAATCTATTTTTTTTATAATTAATAATTAATAATTTTTGTATAGCACAAATTAAATTAACATACAAATATAATACAATATATATTTAATATATAATATATATATCTTATATAATACAAATTACATCACATATATTATAATTATAATTTTTTATTATATATAAGATTATATATATTATACTATTATTATTATAATTATTATAATATAGTGCAAATTAAATTAACATACAAATATAGATCCATTTTATATATAATATATTATATATATCTTATATAATACAAATTACACCAAATATAATATAATATATTATATATAAAATTATACTATTATATTACAGATACTAAAAAAATATTAATTAAAATGATTAAATATAAATATAAAACTATTATAGCTACTAATTATTATTATATACTATATTCTATATTATCTTGTTCTATATTATATTATATTTAAATTATATATTATATTGTATAGTATTGAAATAATATAATATAATATAATATATAGTATTAATATATTATTTATTATATTTATATTTATATTATACATTATATCATATAATATATACGTAATATTATATAATACATATTATATTATTTATTATTTATAATTTATTTAGTATAGTATATAGTGTAATATTATACAATATAATACTTATTATATAATTATATTATATTCAACTTAAGGCTTATTAAATATTATATAATAATTTATACATTAAATAAGTTTTATTTATTACATATTTAGGTTATATTTAAATTGATAATCAACAATATTTGTCATTAAAATTCTAATTTACATTAAATAATAATTTATAAATTGATTTGGGGTGTTGGGCATCCTGTTGTGGGCAAGAGGTCATGAGGTCTAGTCTCCCCATTGTCCCTGTGTTACGTCCTCGTGGTACTAAAGGGCATGTCACGCCAATGCCACCAATCACATGAAAAAAATTTACTAGGTGCACTATAGTTTTGTAGTCTAAAAAAAATTATAAATTGATTTACTATTATTTTGCAATTATAGATATAATCTTTATTTTATTTAAAATTAATTTTGTAAATAATTATAGTTATCATATAACCTATTTGATATCTATATTTGTATGTTTATAATAATTTTTATTTGGTTGTCTTTGAAGATAATGGTTGACTACATTTCTATATTGAACATTTGTGTCAAATTAGGTTTTTCTTTCATACATGTTATGCATTTATTGTTTCTATTTATATGTATTCAATCTCTATCTCTATCACCTATCTCTCTTTGTCTTTATCTCTTCCTCTAATTTTATCTCTCTATCTATTTCTCCCTCTTCCTCTCTCATTCAATTTTTATGGTTCACTTCGAATCGACTTTAGCTGATGAAAACCCTCGACGAGATCTTCCAGATCCTTTCGACTCCGGAGATCGACTTTATTCGACCGACTTCTCTGTCGACCGGTTTTCTGACCTTTGTCTCCATCTTCGGATCTAATTTGTCTTCCCGACTTTGATTACTTCCGGACGCCGGATCTTTTGACTTTATTGACCTTCTTTTCTCCTTGCCCTCGAGCATTGCCCGTGAGGATGATCTTCGACCTCTATCCTGATCTGACGACCGATCTCCATCCCGAGATTCGATTCTTCTAATCGACGACTTTCATTCCTTTAGAAATATGATCCGGATGACTCGATGATTTTTGAGGTCGTAGGCTCTTTGCACAAGTGTTTGATCCCCTAAGGCGCGGGATGCATAGTTAACTTGAAGTTATCATTTCTCCACTAAGACCATTATTGCACAAACAACATCATTTGATAAATTCCCTACCAATTGACCCCATGTACTTCACAAATGAATGTAAAAAATAAATAGAAATTTGTTTTCCCTAATTAATCTTCCCCACCTATTCAATATACCCATTACACACCAAGGTGTGATTGCTAGTATACCTTACGTTTGTAGGTATGACAAATGGGTTATGAACTTGTAGTTATGGAAAATGGGTTTATTGCCAGTGTTGATCTCTATTTTCAATTTATGTGTGTTTAAAATTAAATTGAAAAAAAGGTTTGTGGGATGGATCATCTATTTTTCAAATAGACAAGAATGAGGGGACACAGTGGGAGATTACCAAGCTTATTTTTCAACACCTCCCAATAAGGAAAAATTTAAAAAACTTTTTAAAAAATTATACTGTTAAATTTATTATTATTTCATATTGGTGTAACTTTTTATATTTTTTTTTGCAATTTTTAATTTTTAATATTTGGTTTGTACTTGAGGGATTAATTTATTCATCTAATTCAATATAAAATATAGATTAAACAATATTACTAACTCTATCTTTTATTTTGATAACATTTTGGTATTTGTATCAACAAAAGTAATTATAAAATTTGCATCCACAAATATCATGTTAAAATTTAAGCATGAAGTACTTTCTTTTTGGGTGAAAACTTTATAACAGTTGTTCCATTAACCATTTGTAATAATTCATTCAAGGAATACAATTTAGGATTGCATAGTAGTGTTTTAATTTTCTATTGGTAATTGATATCATGCCACAAGAAATAGTTAAAAGTGTATTGAAGGAATGTTGTATGAGTTTTCCTATTGTTATGTGAGTCATTAAGTGTGAATCATAAGTGATTTTTTTTGTGATTTTGTAACAAATAAGATTGCAGGTAAGCCAACCAAGATGGTTGTCAAAAATATAGAAAATTTATGTTGGTGTGTTAATTATGGATTGTGAAGCCTAAATGAATTTTTAGTTTACTTAGCTACCCCTATATTGACTATAGTTGGATAATTTTTAATCTTATGCTTCTTCAAATTCTAGATAGAGAAACATTAGAAAACCTCCTATGGAAGTTACAGAGGACAACCAAGTTGTCAGTGGTATTAGCTTATAGAGAAAATTGTAGATTTTGGGACCATTGGGTATATTAGTCCCAACATATTGTTCTCTTGAAAAGTTAGCAAATTGTATAAAAAAATCATTAGAAAGATACCTATGAAGAAACCAAAATTCTACTTACACCGACCCTTCATTTCTAGGAAAATGTTAGAACTAGCTATGGCTGCCAAGATCTTGAGACCAAATGGAAATCACAAAAAGAGAGAGAATGGAATGTGACAAGAATAAATTTTATTCTTATTAATATGATTCAATGATATGAGATGATTGATGTACAATGAGAGACCCCTTGGTTATATAGACAAGGTGAGATGCAAGATGTCATAGGATTATGGAAAGTGTCTTAATCATATGACATGAGACAAATAATCACACTTACCTAGGTTCACATGTATTAGTTGTCAAAGGATAAGAAAACAAATAATGACAACTAACACCTTCTAGAAATATTCCTTCCTAGGACCTAAGTAAACTTAACATGTGTAAATAAGTCCCCTAGTAATGAATTAACTAGGTACAAGACTTTATTTACACCAACACCCCTCCTTAAGTGAAACTTAGGGAGTAGTAGATTATTATGTAAATGACACAAAGATGCAAGGATGGGTCCTAGATGATAGGACATGTTAGGTGCCCATGTACATATGCAAATGTAATGACAAAGAAATCTCTCACAAATGGAGAAAAGGAGAAAACCCAGAGGGACAAAACTCCTCCCCAAAAGAGATATGAAATACAAAAAAGAAATGCTATCAATGAAGAATGAGAAGGTAAAAACCCCATGTAAGGAAAAAGAACCCCAATATGAGACAAGTAGAAGAGAGACAAGGAATCCCCCCCTCAATGTTGAGTCTCCTGCAATGATGGTAGAATCTTGACATTGAATGTTGAAGATGATCTAATCTCACCAAACAACGTTTCTCCCCTTAGGAAGAAACAAAACCATG
>VDFB02156843.1:0-11351 GCA_007258455.2 Sequoia sempervirens
CTACCCATAACCCTAAACCCTAAACCATTAACCTTGGCTTTAAACCCCAAGCCAGCCGACCCTCTGCACCCTCTATCTCTCTCAAGTCTCTCCACTCTACCCCCTCTCTCCTCTCTTAGGTCTCTCTCTCAGAGTCTCTCCCTCCTACCCCTTCTCCCTCTTGGGTCGCTCTCTCTCCTCCTCCTCCTCTATCTCTATCCTCCACCTTAACCTTAAGCCCTTAAACCATCTGCCTCTACCCTTAACCCTCCCTCCCTCATCTCTCCTCCCTCCCTCCCTCTCTCTATCCTCTCATCGGCTATCTTCAATATCACCCTCCCTCTCTTAGTTCTCTCTCTCACTCCTCACTCCCTCTATCTCTATCCCCTCCACCCTTAACCTTAATCCCTTAAACCATCTGCCCTCTATCCTTAACCCTCCCTCCCTCTATCTCTCTCCCACTCCCTCCCTCTCTCTCTCTCAAGTATCTTCAATATCCTACCCCCTCTCCCTCTCTTAGTTCTCTCTCTCACTCACTCCTCCTCTATCTCTCCCTTAACCTAAACCTAAACCCTTAAACCCTCTACCCTCTACCCTTAACCCTCCCTTCCTTTATCTCTCTCTTTCCCAAGTCTCTCCCTCCTAGCATCACTCCCTCTCTGAGGTCTCTCTCTCACTCATTCACTCTATCTCAAGTCTCACCCTCCTACCCCTTCTCCCTCTCTTAGGTCTTTCTCTCACTCAATCACTCCCTCTATCTCTCTCCCCTCCATACCCTTAAACCCTCTACCCTCTACGTTTAACCCTATACCCCATATGTCTCTCCCACTCCCTCCCTCTTTCCCTCTTTCCATCTTCAATATTCATATTATGTTTCTTTGCCTTCTAATTTTGCATTTTAAATGAAAAAACTTGGTTTTACAACTTATTTAAGTCATTTAATCCTTAATTTTTGTCTCCAATAAATTTATTTAAAACTATAGACACCATCCAATTGAATTATGAGATTCCTCTCTTCTTCTATTAGGATCTAAGAAAGATCATTTGAGAGGTCTTTTTGGATCTTAGCCATTCTACTTTCAAGGAGATCCTTTCTTTGAAAAGGTTTCTAAAGACTTGGATATTCCACTCTTTTAGTCTGAGTTTTATGAATTTTAACTTTCGATTGAATATGCACATCTTAGTGTAATGATCAACTGTTTGGGTGAGCCAAGAGTCAGTGACAACCATTCATCTTTCTCTCTCCCCTTCCCCTCTCTCATAACTCATAAAGAAGTGACATATTTCATGAAGAAGTGAAATTAGTATTTTTTTTGTTTCAAATAAAATATCACAACTCTCCACTATAAGTATATCATTTAAAAAATAAAATGGTCATTTAATAAAATAAGACACTCATTGAAACAAGTGTTGTTATTATAGTGAAAAAATATTGTTCTTATCTATACAACAATTGGGGTAGCAATGTACAAGTATTGGATAATTTTATATTAATTGTTTGTCCTATCACAAATATAAAAGGTGAGCATAATAAATAACATGTATTTTCCCATTAAATGTGAAGGATTTTCAAAAAGTTTTATTGTTCAACTATTGGTCCATTTTTGTTTAGTATAAGTTGTATTTTAAATCATTATGTGTTGTTTTTATAACAACAAATAGATTTTTTGTGTTCAACTATTAGTCCATATGTGTTGAATATAAAAAGGTCTGAGATATCAAGATTTATGGTTATCAATAAGTATTTGGTCTCCTCTCTCTCTCTCACTCCCTCTATCTCTCTCCCCTCTAACCATAACCCTTAACCCTATCTCCCTCTATCTCTCTCCCACTCCCTCCCTCTCTCTCAAGTCTCTCCTTCTAGCACCACTCCTCTATTAGTTCTCTCTCTCTCTCCTCATAGTCCTCTATCTCAAGTCTCTCCCTCCTGCCCCATCTCCTCTCTTGGGTCTCTCTCTGCTCACTCCTCCCTCTCTCTTCCCTCTGCCTTAACCCGAGAAACCCTAGGCCCGCCAACCATTAAGCCTTAGAGCCCAGCAAACCATCTAGCCTCTGCCCTTAACCCCTTCCTCCATCTCTCTTCCACTCCCTCCCTCTCTCTCTCTCTCTCTCCAAGTCCACCCATCCTGCACTCCCTCTCCTCTCTTGGGAGATGGAGTGAATGAGGAAAGGTGGGAGAGGGAGAGAGAGCTCAATACATAGAGGGGAAGAGGAAGTGACATAGATAGTGGGAGATATAGAGAGATAGAGAGTGACAAAGAGATATATCAATCATCCTCCTATATCTCTATCTGTGGATCCTCTTCTCTTTATCTCTCTACACTCTCTCTATCTCTTTGTCTCCCTTTCTATTTGTATGTGTTTGTCATTATCTCCCTCTCTCTCTATATTTTTCTTCCCTATATTTATCTTTGTCTCCTTCTAAGTTTGTAATGGTACATTGAAGAGGTCTTAAAGGAGAACTATCATGCCTTAATCAATGGCATGCTACCTTGAGCATAACTCCTCAAGGACACATGCCATCCTTGATTGTTGGACATGAAACAACCAATCGTAATTAGCTTTCTCTCTCTCATAATAAGATATATTACTATTATATTAATTATATTTTGTATTATATAAAAATATACTTATTATTAATTATTAATTATAATAATTTTATACGTATTTAATAATTTTGTTAAAGAATATAATATCTAATTATAGTAAGTTGAATAATTATATTATTTATTATGTAAAATATAGCTAATATATACTTAACTATATTGTAGAATATTAAAACCTAGCTAAATGGTGCCAAAATTTTGAACTTAATTAACATACTGTAAAAGCTAATGAAACCAGGTTGTAGCTCGTCAAATTGGAGAAGTGAAAGGTCAACGCCAACGCCTAGGAAGAGTTTGGAGTATTGAAAACAAGGTCAATGCCAGTGCCGAGGAAGAGTTTGGAGGATTGAAAACAAGGTCAATACCAGCGCTAACGAAGAGTTCGGAGTTAAAACAAGGTCAATACCAGCATCGACGAAAAGTTTGGAGGAGTGAAAACAAGGTCAATATCAGCGTCGACGAAGAGTTTGGAGGAGTGAAAACAAGGTCAATACCAGCACTGAGAATGAGGTTGAGGGCACTCATGGAAAATCAATGACCAATGGGCAATGAGTACTGTAAGTTTGGCACCCCCATTCTCTTTAACCTTCAATTTTCATGCCTAGTTTCCAAAGATCTTCTCATACATTGGCACCCCCATTCTCATAAAATGGTATAAGATAAGATAGAAAAAATAAAATAGCTTATACATAACATATCCACCTACAATCCCATTCAAGCATTTTAATTAATTCCTTGAATTAAACCTAAAACAAGAATCATACACACCACAACAATGAGATAAACGAAAAAACCCTTGATCATTTTATTCAAAATTCAAATATGCTTGTACAATGGAGAGACATGAGTTTGAATTAATCATATCAACTCAAATGCCATTACTGTCATAAAACATCAAACCCCCATGAATTCAAAACCTACTATAGAATGACTCAAAACCTAAATTGCATTTTTCCTAAAACCATCAAACTTTACAATTTGCTCTGCAACTTCATCTAGACTCGACCAAAAATATCTAACTTGCTAACCCGTACTTCTGGCCTTAAAATCCTTCTTATATAAAAAGGAGGAGCAAACAAGCATGGGGCCAGAAAGCACATGTGTCACCAGCCAATTGGACCGCCTTGTACTCTTCATCAATTGACCAATCAAAATTGATCACCTCATTCACCTTGACACTATAGGGTTTGTACTTAACTGCCACCTGATTTGCTTATCTTTCAAAAGGCTCCAAGAATGAGTTGGTGCTAATGATTTTTTCCATACAGCTCACCAACAAATCATAATCTGAGTTACCCTATTTTTTAGGGTTTTATAGTCCAAACATGATATAAAGTGGCTCTTACACTTTTTGTGATTACTGTAGCTTGTGTAGGAGGCCCCATGGATATTGTTGTAATTGTAGGATGCATGAATAGGGCGTAGGATGAGAAATAAAGAAGGTATAGCTATTGTCCTCAATAGTTTTGTGAATTTTATGAATTGAGAGGTTCAAGCATAGGTTTCAACAAAAAATGTACGAGAGATATGATTTTATGAATTTTTATCCATGTGCAGACCTAATGGGTTGTTTCTGAACACTGAATATAAATGACACACACACACACACACACACACATATATGTATGTATGTATGTATGTATATGTATATGTATTTTTAAATGTAAATGTAAATGCAATTACTGGATGCTCTCCTAGAACAATAAATGCAACATATCATTAAAGAAATCTATATCTATGTATATAAATGTGTATTTCTAAATGCAAGTGTAAATGCAAAGAGCATATAGTTTTGTAGTGTTATAGATACAATATATCCATAAATTAATGTAATTGAAATTCTAAAGTCTTCAACACATATGATATGAAATCAATCAAACTATTGAACTACATGAGAAATAAATGAAAATAGTAAATGCATATGTATGTGTATTTGTAAATGTAAGTGTAAAATAAATAAGAATAATGAAAATTATAAAAGAATACAAGGAAAGGTCTCCTCCCTTCTTGGTAGTGATAACCTCCTCCACACACAACCCTTAAAAATTATGAATAGAGGAATATAATCTTTGAAGAACTCAAAGTTGATTCTCTCCTACCTGATGCAATTAGTCATTTTATCCTTACAAACATTTATAGTGATTACAAGAGGCACATAGACCAATTCTTCATAATAGAAGAATTTGATCATACTTTTCCAATGATGGAATTATGAGAAAACCTTAGGTTAAATGAATAATTTCTAGCTAAGTTCTTTAAATCATGTCCAACCGTATAAGAGAAGACCGTTGCTATGTGTACTGGATACCATGGAGAAAGGCTAGTCTTTGGGCTCTTTCATCAATCATCCTACCTTAAAACATTCCAAAAATCTCCTAGCAATTAGACATAGGAATATTTAATATGACTTAAAAAAAAATTATTGCCAAAGTGTAAACTTATGATGACTTAACCAGGCCTAGTACACACTCCCTCCCCGTTACCACTTAGACATATGTAAATTAAATGTAAATTTGCTGCTGTTTTTAGTCATGTAGGTGTCCAATAAACCACTTGGTGGTGTTTCCCTTCAAGTTTATTTACTTGAATGAAGAGAAAAAGTCCTTTCATTACAATTAGAGAATACATTTGAGGCCTTGGTTCTATAACTGGTGGACCATAGTCGCATTTAACACTTGTTACAAAGTTTGGGAGTTAAAACATTAAGTAGATTTGATTTGTGATGGACACATTTGGACGGTAGTAACAATAGCTTGCAATCTATCAAGGCTTGATTACCTTATAACCTTTGAAATTCTAGCAATGAAATGATAGATTAATCATAATGTCACCTTGGGATCACATCACCATGAAAGAACATCCAACATCCTTATGAGTGTAGGTACCACCAAATAGGTATTTGTCAGATGTATCTTCCTTGAGCGAGGGAAATTTAGGAAGAGAAGAGGAAAGTGAGACATGTAGTATGTCTAAAAGAGGGAGATCAACTAGAGGTCAAAAGATTAGAAGAAAATTCCGTAAATGCATGGAATTTTTTTTGCCAAAGGAGAGTCATTTTCTTATGATGATGAAAGCATAGGTGACGTCGAGGTGCCCTTGAGGTACAAACATCTACGGAAACAATGGGTACCCAAGGAACTTCCTCCAATAAACACCAATTTTTGTGTCAAAGAGAGGATATATCGCATAGCACCATCGTCATTACATGGTTTGGGCCTATTTTGCATGGACGACATAAAGGTTTGTTACAACAAAATTACTGAATTGATGGAGTATGTTAGACCCTATTATAGTTACAAAGATTGGATGCAACTGGTTTGATATACACGAAGTATGCGTAGGTATGCATTGTCAGCAAATTATATACAACTAAAAGATAAGGATCAAAATAAAGAAGTGGTTATGTACATTGATGGAAGACCAAAAGCATCAGGGAATATTGTAGGGTTTATAAATAGTACATGACCTAGGTCAACAAATAAGCAACCCAATTGCATATTCGAGGTGCGTGAGGGAAACCATGTATTCGTATGTGTGATAAAATCAATAACTACAGGGGAAGAGTTGCTAATCAATTACAATTTGAATCGCTCAGTTACAAAAATAGTTGCTATGGGGGTGGTACGTACTATGTACCATTTTACCCAACCTCCAATTAATAACTCCAATATACCATTTTATTCTTTTTTTTTTTTTTCATAAGTCTATTGGTTTCATTTTGGTAATGTTTTTTTATATTTAATTTTGTCACTGTGGGGACATTGATTGTATGGAGAAGGCTCTAGCCCAGAGCATAGATCGCGATGTATCTTCAAGTGCTTCTACCCAAAAGGTTTACCTCATTGTAATTGTACAAATTAGATACGAGCAAAATTTTTTATTATTATGTTTTTTTCATAAGTTTTTTGG
This sequence comes from Sequoia sempervirens, assembly GCA_007258455.2. Classification (NCBI taxonomy): domain Eukaryota; kingdom Viridiplantae; phylum Streptophyta; class Pinopsida; order Cupressales; family Cupressaceae; genus Sequoia; species Sequoia sempervirens. The sequence goes on from VDFB02156843.1 coordinate 6,495, forward strand.
GTTAATTTCGATAATGTTTTTAATATTCTTGTTGCAGTCGACTAATCGGGGAAAGGCACCAACAGTAGAGGAGAGCATCCATAGTGAGGTGGAGTCAATATTTTATGATGATGACATCGCTTATTCAGCAAACCCTATCGATACTATAAAGAAGCTCCAAAAAAAATGCAATGAAGAAATGGCTAAGTTGTTATTCATAGTGCCTCAAACAAATGAGATAAGAGAGAGGGTTAAAGTATTGACTGAGAGATTACAAAACTTGCAAGTAAGCTTTCATGAGGTCTTTAATTATAACATAAGTTCATTCAATACAAGGTTATTTGCCTCCTCATGATGCTCCTGGCCATGATCAGGTACTACAAGTGCTTCCCAAGGAGTAAGGGTTGGTACAAGTGTCCATCTTGATCTTCCTACACATACATCACATTATATGACCCCATCATCTGTGCCTATATTGTTGTCTGAAATGTTGGAAACACATACCATGCGGGTCTTCGTTAATGCACACTTTGGCAGTGAACACATACCAGAACATGCGTCAGGACATGTACCTGGGGATGCAGAGGCCACTAGTACTAGTGATGTTTTAGCAGCATTTCCTGGATCTTCCCGTATTACTAGTACGGGAACATTTCTGGTCACACTTGTGGTGACCGAGGATTTTGTTCCCATAAAGATAGAGAATTCCCCAGGTACTTTAAAATGTTTTAATTATTATTCATATAATCCACTGAAATTTACTTATTGATCGCTTCAGACTATTGATCCTATGACTTTGCAAGAAATGATGTTTTATAAACATCTATGACACATATTATTTTGGCCCACCATACTATTACCATGGAATGCCCAAAATGAAGATTAAAAGATGAGTCATTAACCATTTAGTTGTGTTGTTCGGTGATAAAACATTCAACCAAACCAAGGTCCTTAAGAAAGTCGGTACCCATCTAAAGTATGCTAGGACCAATAGGTCACATTTAGAGAAGAACAAAAGGCTGGCAACCCCCATGACTAAGAGGGAGTGGAAGGACTTGAAACCGATGGAAAGGCTAAGGCCGAAAAGAAAAAAGGGAAGACACCACCGGGCCAAGGAAACTATGTGATATAGAAGCATAAATCTACAAAAAATCCCGATTAATCACGATTTTTAAAAAAACTACAGGTTGGATGATTTTTTCCCTAATTTTTTGAAAAAATCATTGACTTTTTGGTCAATGATTTTTTTCCATTTCAAACTATAAAATCACCAAAAAAATGTGTTTAAAATCTACAAAAAAAGGTGAATAAAATTGAGCTGATTTTCAAGACAAAACCATGAGACCATGGTTTGTTACTACTATTATGTTGATATATTTTTTCCAAGCATCCATAGCTTGTTTGAAAGTACCTATTTTAGATTTTAGCCATATCAGCAAGCAATGAATTGCTTGATGGTAGACATGTACAGGGTCAAGAGATAGACAAGGCAAAGGAACCTGAAAATGTTTGAAGAAATGTAGTCTCATGGTGATGGAATTCCATGACAAATGCCATGACAAGCAAATTGCTATGGATTGTCATGACATTCCATCACCGTGAGACTGCATTTCTTTTAGGCATTTTTTCAAACAATTCATTGCCTTGTCTATGTTATTGGTTACTATTATGCTTTGGTAGATTTTTTCCAAGCATCCATAGCTTGTTCGAAAGCACCTATTTGAGGTTTTTACTTTTTAGCCATAGTATGAAGGCGTTTGAATCGCTTGATGATCCGGTGATGGAATGCCATAACGAATGCCATGACAAGCAAATTGCTATGGATTGTCATGGCATTCCATCACCATGAGACCACATTTCTTTAAGGAATTTTTTGAAATAGTTCACTACCTTGTCTATGCTATTGCTTACTATTATGCTTTGATAGATTTTTTCCAAGCATCCATAGATTGTTTGAAAGCACCTATTTTAGGCTTTTAGCCATAGTAGCAAGGCAGTGAACAGTTTGATAAAATACTTTGATAGAAATGTATGAAAAATGTGGTAGCATAGAAAAATGTCACCATCTGATATTTATGCAATTATAGTATGTTTTGTGCAATGTAATCAACGATATGAATATAACCAACAAAAATCTATTTTCTATAATTCATGGATTGAACTCTGTATTTTATTTGCTCTCAATGTCTGTATGGTATGGAAATGCCATTAATTTTTTTTTTAAAGTAGTATGCTATGTGTGATACTATCAACAATGTAATTATATACTGATTAATCTTTCTTTTTACATAATCTAACGTATTTCAAACTTTTCATAGGCTGCCCGACACATTGAAGGAAACAAAGGAAACACTAGAAAAGCATGGGCAACACAAACGTGGCTCTGGTGGTTATATGAAATTAGCTGCATGAATTGTAAGTATCAATAAATGAAATATTGCATCCAAATTATAATAAATTGAAAACAATTTTGGTTTTATCACACCATAGAAGCAAAATTCATGACCTTCTGCAAAAATGTAGGGCTTTGAATTCAACAAAGTTCCCACAGATGAGGACCTGAAGATTTCCTTCCAGCAAGGCTATGGAGCCATGGCTGAATGCCTAAGAGTCTTGACTAGGAAAACACAATCTTCCATTATATCTGTCACGCAGGTAAATAAACTCAATAAAGTTTATTTAAAATTGAAGACTTGTGCAATCTATTCAATATTAATTTCCACCATAAAGTAATTACATGCCTATATGTTTTAAACATTCAAGCAATGATAATATTGCACATGATATTGGAATGCAGCCTGGTAAGGGTGGAGCAGAACGTGCAGATGAAGATCATGGTGTGCATCTAGGTACTTTAGAGCATGTAGAGTGTGATCAACATGTTGAGCATGATCAAGCTAGAGAAGATCAAGAATATGATGTGGTCCCATCAGGTAAAGAGGACCACTCTAAAGTTCTTTTAAACATATTTAATTGCAATTGGTGTATTAATTCATGTAACCTTTCGTGTTTCAACTTTAGAGCATGTAGAGCGTGATCAACGTGTTGAGCATGATCAGGAACATGATGTGGCCCCATCAGGTAAAGAGGACCACCCTCATATTCTCTAAAACATATTTAATTTCAATTGGTGTATTAATTAATGTAACTTTTCATGTTTCAACTGCAGATCAAAATTTAGAGGGTGTTCAACATGTTGAGCATGAGTCTATAACAAAAGTTCAGGAACATGATGTGGACCCATCAAGTAAAGAGAACCACTCTAATGTTCTTTTAATTAATGAAATACTTGTAACAATAATAATAAAACATATCAGTTTAACATTTCTTTCTTATTGCAGCAGACGCCCCCTTGCAGCGGCGCCCACATCATGAGCAGACGACTAGTTGTACATTAAGATTGCAAGTATAGGGAAAAACAACTAAACAGGGGACAAATATTGATTTAGAAAATGATACTCCACTTCAGCATTATGTAGCTCTCAAAAAGAAACAAAAAAAAAGTGATTGTAATCATATCATGACAACCATATTTTTGATAATATGTAAAAACTAAAAGAATGAATATTATATGTTAATGAATCAATGTGAATATGTTAATTAATGAATGTTATATGTTATTAATGGATGAATGAATGTTATATGTTCTTAATTGATGAATGAATGTTATATGTTCTTAATGGATGAATGAATGATTAATGTTATATGATTGGGTATGGGGAATTGAGAGTGATGTGAGGGGGGGAGGGGCCAAATGAGCTTCCACCGTCACGTGGTTGGCCTTGTTAAGTAGAGAATATTAAACTATTCTTGAAACAAAGAGAAGCTCCATAAGGTAATGCACTTTTCAATATAAGAAATGCATCATTTGAAGCATCAAACCAATATGCAGTCTGTATGCATGATCAGTCATTAGTCTCCGCAATGGCACATTTCCACGATTAATTTTAAAAAAAAAAACTTGATTTTTCATCGCAATTTCGACGAACTCAACCGACGAATGAGTAGAAAGGTTTAACAAAGTTGTTATAGCTACGACGACGGTTTTGTTGTAACATCTTGCCCATTTTGTCACACTTTTGATGAACGTTTGACGTTGTTTCCACGCAACTCCTTACCCATTTTGCCACACTTTTGATGAACTTTTGGTCTTCTTCCGACGCTACGACTTGCCTATTTCATCATACGTTTGACGAAGTTTTGGTGTTGTTTCGACGCCACTTCTTTCCCATTCTTTCGCAATGGTGATGAACGTTTGTAGTTGTTTCAACGCTATTCCTTGCTCATTTCGTCGAAAAGGCAACGAACTTCTGGTGCAATCCGTCGGTGGATACACAGAGTGTTCGTCAATAATTTGAGGAATGTCCACACCATTTAACAATGTCGACGACCGGCGATTCTTCGCCATTATTTTGACATCCAATTCGTCATCGGTAGTGTGACGAAAAAACAATGACGAAAATATTTTTGACATTTCGTCGCCTTTCCGATAAATAATTGTTGACCTACCGATGAACATACGTCGAAAAATGTATCAAATTCAGTAGTGTGAGTTTAGAACTGGCAGAATGGAAACTCCTATTGTTGTGAAGTGTTGGATAGGCCAAGGCCCTCTTACAAAAAATATTCATCGAATTTTTTTGAAGATGGCCACACGAGTGCATTTTCGTTGATTCCACATGAAATAATGTCGACTAAAGATACAAGGATGTATATTTCTGTGAAGTATGAGGAATATGATCACTCTAAATTGATTGATATTTGGAAAAAAGTGCTTATTGGTGATGACTTCCTGGTAAAACCTGAGTACTCGAACGTGGTTGAGAAAAGGTTGGATAGATGGAATAACTTTCCCAATTTCAGCTACGATGGAAAATA
>VDFB02156845.1:0-16411 GCA_007258455.2 Sequoia sempervirens
TTTAATTTATTTTAGTTTATCCCATTTATTTTGTGCAATAAAAAGGAAAATCTGAGTTTAAAATATATATATATATATAGGAAATTAAAAACAAATAATAAAGTGAAAATATTATGTTTGCATATAATGAAATAATTGGTTTGTATAAAGTGGAGATATCTCTGTTTCCATATGGTTATTTTTCCAAAATGAAGAGGAATGAACAGCCCGAGAGAACTTTGGGCTCTGGAAATTTTTCCCTTAAAACCAACAATGCTGTTGGCATGTGGCAATCTTTGGAATTTGCATGGGAAATTTATCTGTCATCTGGAAATACTCTGCATGATCCTCGAAAAGAGGAATGAAGCTTTAAGAGAGAAAAGAGAACATTCATTCAGGATATCGGAGAGCTCTAGAAGGAGGCGACAAGAAGGTAATACTGGGCATCTGCACTGGAGAAAATTGCCAGGTTCCTTTCCATACTTTTTCTTCAATTAGTTTAAAATGGCAGTAAGAAAATTGAAGAAATGAAATGCATCATTCTATGAAATGATTACAGATAATGGAGAAATCTTTTCCAATTTTATTTTTTGAATCTGGGTAATAGCTTACTTCTCATTGTTGCAATATAGAATACCCAATCTTTTCTTCCAGATTAGGGTTACATTCTGTTGAAAAAAGCTACAAATTATTAAACTGCTCTCAATTATAATTGGAAAAATACATAAACATATATATATATACATATATATATATGCACAGGAATCTGTATTCCCATGCATATATACATATATATATATATATATATATGCATATAATTCTGCATAAAACACTGTCATCAGAAATAAATTCAAAATGCCTTTGAGATAAATTTGAATGCAGTATATACTGGGCAAAATGTCTTCTTCTTCTTTTTTTTGAGTTTTGAAATTGTTATACACAGGAATAAGAATAGGGATTTAATCCCTTGTCCTCCCCATGGGAAGGACGTGGTACTGTGGGGAGGCTCGCGCCCTCCACAGGCCGCAGCCTGTGGAGGGAGCGTGAGCCCCTCACAGCCCGCGCCCTCCCCATGGGAGGGGCAAGGGCTTCCTGCGCCCTTATGTTGCTCAACACCAGTAAGGAAACCCTGAAAAATGTTTATATTCTGTGTGCACAGCCAGAGAACTTATGAACAGTTACAAAAATCAGTATTTCTTTCTTCAAAATTTACACTCAGCTGTATATGAATTTTTACACACACACACACACACACACACACACACACACACACACACACACACATATATATATATATATACACTCAACTGTATATGTATATATATATATATAAATATATATATCTATTTATATATATCTATCCATGCATATATATACCAAAATGCAAGTTTGAACAAGAAAACCATTTCAAGAGAGTGATATGATCTCTGTTAAAAATACACAAATATCTCATAAATGTTAAACCTGGAACAAGAACATAAGTATCTCTGAGAAACCATGTAAACTGAAAATCTTCTTGATTACTTGACATGTATTTACATACAGAAGTACATTCCTGAGTAAAGGTATTCAATGTAAAATTCGAATGCAAGTTTTTTTTCTTTCAAACCTCTGTTAATCCGAAAGGATTGCACTATTTCTGTATATTACTAATATTCAGAAACCTGTATTCAAATTAAGAGTTACACTTTCAGTCAGCTTGAATTTGGAAAGAATAGAAGTATATACTGAAATCAGAAAACACTGTTTCATACAAAAGAATTAATTAAATTTCTCTAGTAGTACACTGATAGTATTATGACATACATGATCTTCTTTAAAAACAGAGTCTTTTACCAAATCAGAAAAGATTTACTTACAAAGGAGTAAATGAAATCTTTCTACTGAACTTACAATTTTTCTTTCAACGGATGTTATGAAATTCTCATTTGAAATTCTTTTAAAATCAATTGAATGCATGAAACATGTAAGAAAATGCACAACTTTTTGTGTTGTATTTATTCATATTTTACTTTTGGTAACTTCCGGGACAGGATGCCGAAGGTGGACCCACAGAGACGGTAGTATTACCTTTTCTAAACTACCATTTGCTTGTATTATTTATGCTTGGCCAAGCACTTGTACCATTGAAATAGATGGATTTGTTTTAAAAGCCTAGAAACATATATGTATTTGAGTCTCTGCCACCTCCTGTTGCAAGAAATGTGTTTTTCTCATGTTAGAAATGCATATAGGCACCAGGCATGCATCGAGAGTTCCCTCCTGTTTTACTGTTTTGGGTTGCTAGGCTCCTTTATGCAGGGCCGGGGATTCCTTCGAGTTAGGAAGGAACCCAGGGAAGTCATGGACTTCATGGTTGGGCGGAAAAGGCGCCTGAATCACACTCTTGGCCCCAACTCGCAAGCAGACCGATGGTGTCATGGCAGTTGGAGGTTCCAAGTTTCATTTTCTATTGATGTACTTGTGTATTATTCTGGATTGGCTTGTGAAGCCCATTATAAATGTATGTGTATTTGACATCCTTTAATGAAACTTTGAAATAGAAGTATGGCTTGAAAGAATCTAATGTGACATTGATTTGAGGAAATTAAAGTTTTATGACTTAGCATAGAAAAGATGTTTCTATTGGAATTGTTGATTTCTTCCGAGTATGGTTGAATATGTATATGAGAAAATTCATTGATGTACTTATGCTTTGTATAATCTTGATGAATTACATTGTTATTTTTATTATTACATGAAATGCAATTTAAATTCTCTTTTATTGAGCTCCTTTGGAAGTTTTATGAACAATGTTAATTACTTGGAAATCCTTTTATACGGATATGAACAATTGAAAATACTCTTATTTTCCGAGCGCTACAATACGCCAAATGAATCATTACAGAGTCTAGAGTTTTGGAGGAAGGATTTAGGTGATTCCATTTTCTTCTCTTCTCTTACTTTGTTCAATTTGATTCACCTCCTACTCAAACACCCGGTTGAGGGCCTCTGCTATTATTACAAAAAAATTAGTAATGAATTATGTCTATATTTTATTGTAGAGCTCTTATACTATGTATTTTATGCAAAACTTTTTATCACGGTTAGTGGATTTTTGGCCAGGCTGGCTATGTACTTCAGTCTTCAACTACTTAAATTAAAATAATTTTCGTGGCTCCATTCTTGTAAATCTCTTTTGCTTTGTTCAATATAAAAATGTAGTTTTTAAGACTAATTATCAAAATATAGTTTTGATCATAAGTGAGTGAAATTTATTGTGAATTATTAATAGACATTGATAATGATTAAGCTACAACAAGCCATTTAATTCTCTCTTTTCAACGCTTCAAATTACTCTACCTACCATTTAATTCTCAATATTTTCATCAATTTTTGCATATCTACCAAATTGTCTTTTATTGAAGAAAATATGGTTGCAATACTGTTTATTAACACCATATGTACATCTAAAGCAAGCAAAATGTTTGATTTGATAACTTGATACTAAAAATGGTAGAAAGTACGAAACGTGTTTTCTTTTTTATCGATTTTCACATATTCGTTGGATTTTCTTTCTTTGAAGAAAATGTGGTTGTGGTACCATGGATTAATGTCATATGTACACTTGAAGTGAGTGATTGGATAACTTGATATTGAAAGTTGCACGATGTACTGTACATGATGATGTCTTTAATCCAATGATGAATTGAAATAAGATTTGTAATGATTTCATATCGTTTGAGTGGTGTGCTTGAAAGCTTGTTAGCTTGAGGTACAGTGTGCATGTAACCAAACGTCAATCAAAATACTCATTGTTAGTGTACACTATAAGTGGATCTCACACAATTGAAGTTAGTTACTTGGTTAGAGCAAAAATAGCAATTATACCTCACATGACTCACAAGTAAATAGGGATCATGATGGTGAGCTAAGAGCTCATAAATGGCCCATAAATAGGGATAGTGAACACAACTAAAATCATTCGTAGAAGAATTTACTATTGAGTATGCAATGTTCTAAATTATCATAAGGGTTTTCATTTTGTAAGGTTAATAAGGAATAAGATGATGTGGTATTATTGGGGATACTCTAAATTCTCTTACCTTTAGTTATGTAGTTACAAAGTAAAAGACCAATTTCCTTCAAGTTCAGAATGGGTGGAATTGGAAAGAAGTTGATCTCGTTTACTTGGCTTCTGAGACAGGTTTTGAACCCGAATGAGGAGCTCTGATGGAGATAAGTGCTTTTATAGAGAGTACGCCCACATAAATATTTTAATCTTATTTGAATTCAAATCCAACGACTTCTCATACTCCATTTTGACAAAGACCCTCAAAGAGGAACTGTGGACTTTCAGACTTATTGTTTGCTTTCTGGGTGCCTTGGAGCTACCTAAAGATGGTGGTAGAAAATTTACTACCCCTTATCTTATGAATAATTCTAGTTGGTAACCAGGATAGGTACATTTTCTATATTCAAAACTCTCATTTCACAAGTATGGTAGGAAAGCCCTATGGATTCTCAAAGTTATTTGTTTGGTAATATGGTCTGGAAAAGAGATTAAAAACCTTATAACAGTATGAAGAAATGATCACTTACCTTTAGGTTTTTAATGACTTGCTATTTGTAGGAATGCATGAGTTGTAAGTTTGTAACTTTCCTACAATGAACTTCAAGGTTCCAAGTTCAACTTTCAAATTGAGAGCTCACAAGTTCATAACTGAACAAAATGTGTAAGAATAGATCAGAGTTTCCATTTTATTTGTATCAATCCATATTTTGCGAAATCCACAAGATTTTTAAATGGTGAATTAAATATTTGGCGAATCTCGTATGATTATGCAATGATACATTTAAGTGTTGGGAAAATCAAACCTCGACGGAATACATATGTTGTAATTTTCAAGGCAATTATGACCCTACTATTAGCATGGAGGTGTCATGGTGATTAGTGAAATGTGTCCTCAAATGTAATTATTTTTAATGTTATTGGCGAAATGGGTCCTCATAAGCAGCTATTTGTAAATTTTAATTGGTGAAATGGGTCCTCACATGCAATGAACATTTAATGGTGTTGGTGAAATGTGCCCTGATACACAAATGTTATTTTAATAGTATTGGTGAATATGTAGGTGATTTACTACATGCTTCTAAGATTCCAAGCAAAAATATTAATCGCTCAATTTGAATATTCCTCATAAAATAAATCAATGGTGAATGGAAATGCATTGGACTGATAATTCATAAAATCTAGGCAATTTGGCCACCCTAATGGTTGCAATTTATTCGCCAATTTTGACTTGGCCAATATGTACTATTCACCAATTGGCAAAGATTTACAACTAAAAAGATCCATGTCTGGCTCGATAAGATGGGCAATCCTCTACAAAATGGTACTAGGATGTCACTCCCTCGACATAATCGAATCTAGAGTAACTTGCAAACAAATCACACATAATGTGAATTTATCAAAAAAATAGAAAAAATCCTAAGTTCATTAGCCTTTGTTTCAAATGTGACTTTACAAATAAAAATTTGATTTTACATAGTTATTTGTGACTTAAAAAATCAAAGGCGTCAAACTACAAAACCATATGTGAGCCGTTTTTCAAAGGTTTTGCTTTAGGAAAATCATATGCAGGCAATTTTTCAAAGGTGTCACATTGTCCACATCAGATGCGAACAAAAAATCAAAGGTGTCACATTTTGTCAAATGTGGACCAACACCATCAAAAGCATCATGTCGTATGTATAAAAATTTCTAACACATTCGTCTAGTTTATCATTTCTCGTCATCATCACTCATCATCCCTTTCATCACTATTAATTAAATAATTTTTAATTATTTGATTGAACTAACCCATTTCCCTCCATTAATTAAAAATTATTTCATCATTTCTCCTTCATCGCCTTAAATTAAATATTTTTAATTAATTAATCATTTTCCCCCATCCACTTTAATTAAATATTTTAAATTAATTTCCAATTACTCTTTCATATCCATTATTTTAATTATCTAATTAAATCTTGCATTATCCTCTCATCCATATAGTTAAACTAGTTATTCCTCCAAAATTAAATTTGCACATTTCTCTAAAATTTAAATAAAATCATTTTTTTTTTGCTAATCATATTATTTTCTATCTCTATTCTTTCAAATCCTAAATTTAGATACCAAAGCTAAATCTAGTGAGCATTACTAAATTTAGTGAGTTGATTGAACTTCAACCCTAGTTCACTCACACTCACTCCACTTCACCTCTCCATGCAGCCTCATGCATGATCCTCCCGATCTCTCATCAATCCTCATTCGTTGATCTCAATTCACATCTCACACCATTGATCCAAATATCCTGAAACCTATAAATCTCTCATCTTTTGCTCATTCAACTCCTCCTTGAATCTACAACCAAACTATACTCATTTTTCATCTTGATTTTTCTTAACAAGGTTATGCTAGGTTTATGAGCATTCCATGTATCATACTAAAAATCATAATTCTTAACTTTACAATATGGAGTAAGGCAAGGTGTTTTTGGTGGAGGTAAAGTAAATATATTGATTTGATTTATGTTCTCTTTAATTGCTTTCAGTTGAGTTGTGCACACACTCTATTGAGATTAGGATTTGTTGATCACTTGATCTAGGTTTTTGAATTGATTTCCTATTGTATTGAGTTCAATTTACCACTGATTTCCAAGTTTCTTATTCACACCATCTATGATAAGGAGATGTTGGAAATTATGAATGCACTCAAGAAGTTTAGAAATTATTTAGTTTTTGGAAATTTTGTTGTGAAGACTAGTCATAATAGTTTGAAATTCTTCTTGGGTCAAATGTTTTTGAATGATCACCAACAAAAATAGGTAAGCAAACTACAAGCTTATGATTTTGAAATATAGTAAATGAAGGGCAAGAGGAATTTGGTAGTTGATGAACTTTCTAGAAGGCCTACTCTATGATCATTATCTATTCTTTCTTATGATTGGAAGGTTTCTACTATTGTTGAGTATGCCGAGATTTTTTTTTTGTTAATATCCTTGATGAGGTTGTGAAAGATGACAAGTATGTTGTGATGGAAGGGATGATCCTCTAAAAAATAGATTTTTTTTGGTGCCTAAGTCTAAGATCAAGGATAAAATTTTGAAAGCATTTCATGATACTCCAACAATGGGACATCGAGGGTATTATAAGACATAGAGGTAGATCCATGAGAGAATTTCTTGGAAGGGTTTGAAGGAGGATGTCCATAAGAATATTATAGAATTTTTGACCTACCAATGGAACAAGGGAGACTAATGTTATCTAATAGGCCTGTTTCAATCACTACTAATTCTTGAGTAAAAATGGGAGAGCTTATCCATGGACTTCATCACGGGTTTAACCAAGGTATAAGGGAGAGACTACATTTATGTTCTAGTTGATAAATTGACAAAGTGTGCACATTTTATTTCTATTGCTTCAGATTTCAAGCCACCTTGTGTAGCAAATATATTCTTTAGGGAGATATTTGGATTACATGGATTTCCCAAGAACATTATCGATGATTGAGACAATAGATTTGTCAGTTCTTTTTGGAAAGAATTGTTTCACTTGGCAAGTACAAAATCTACACCAAGTACTAGCTACCATCCCCAAGATGATGGACAAACAAAAATAGTGAATAAGCGGATTGAAGGGTACTCAATAAACTATGTTTCAGACTAGCAGACCACATGGATTAAGTGGTTGCACTTGGGTGAATATTGCTACAATACTTTGTGTCACATGTCCATTGGGATGATACCTTACATGGCTCTATATGGTTATGATGCACTATCTTTCACTGATTTATTTCTTTCAAATAGCATAGTACTTTGTGACTTGATGGATCATAATCAAGATAATTTTTTGAGGGCACTAAGGGATAACTTGCAATAGGCACAAAATCAACAAAATACTTATGTAGATTGAAAAAGAATAGAAAGGTCCATTAAGGTGGGAGACTTGATTTTCCTGAAATTGGAACCATATAAACAAGCTTCTATTAATAAGAGTGGACTTGAAAAGCACAAACCTTGATACTATGGACCATACAAAATTGTGAAGTGGATCAATGAAGTGGCCTACGAGTTGGAGCTTCCATAGAACATTAAGATTCATTATTTTTTCCATGTATCTTGTTTTAAGAAAGTCCTTGGTCAACACATTATGCCTTCAAATGAGTTGCCACCCTTGAACGATGAGGGTAAATTAATTTTGATCCCAAAAAAGGTGATAGAAACCTGCATTGAAAACTTGAGGAACAAGAGCATCACAAAGCATCTAATTAGGTGGAAAAACCTACTAGTTGAAGACTCTACATGGAAAGGACCAAATATTCTTGAGGCATCCTACTTAGTTAATCCCATTAAAAACTTTTCGTCGTCTAAATATTTATGTTCACAAATCTTTTCAAAATTTAACAAATTTTTCCCCCTTCTTAATTTTTTTTTTCCCAAACTCTTAAGACATAGCGTCATGCATTGCTTAGCTTATTTTAGCTAGTAGTCACTCTCAATTTTGTAGGAGTTATTTGTGGAGCTAGTGACCCCATGATTTATTTTTTTTTGCACATTTTTTAGCAATCGTCTTAAATTTTATTTTTGAAATGAGATTTTTCTCAATACAAAGATGCTACTTATTCTCAACCCCTCATTTTTCTCATAGCTTAGGGTGGGGTCCCATGCGGGCGGGTGGGCTTCAGGATCTATTTTGAAGGAACAGGGGGTCCCATGAAGCAAAAAAAAATTGCTACAAGATTAATGAGAATCTTTTCCTATAAAATCGCAACCCCTACTTTTTAGCTCAAAAACTTAAGTGAGTGCAAAAAGGGTGGGGCTAGAAATTGCTCCACTAGCTTAGGCTTTTTTTCTGCCACTTGTCAATTATATGCAGTTTTAAAATTCTTACCAATTTTTTTTAATTATTTTATATTTATTTACTCTGCTGAATTGAATATGCAAAATAATAAAATTCATGAGACCACCAACTTCCATAAATATAGGAGCTTAAACTATTCTACAAATTTAAGGACCACCCACTTAAAAAAAAATCCTAAAAATTCTCAACAACACCCACTAAATTTTTTTAGGAAGCCCCCCTCCATGGGACCCCACCCTTATTTTAAATTCCTAAATAATAGTTGCTCCACTAAAATAATGAAAGATTCTAAATTATCATTTTTTACAATTTTAAATTTACATAAGAACACTCCAATTACTTAAATTTAAACAAAAAAATACACATCAGCCATGACACAAGGTGTCAAATTACAAATTCAACCACTCTCTTAACATTATTTGTAGAGAGTGAAACGCAAAAGAAAGTATTTACATGGCTAATACAACGGATGGACCCGAAATATAAAGCACATCCCTTGTTACGGTAAAAATCATTTTTCAGAATAATTGCACTTTATCTTGGAAACATGTTTTTTATTCCTTTAGAAGTGGTCTGCTAAATGGAGATGCTATTTGGAATTCCTCGGCCAGTTAGCCCGCCTGCCTGCTAAAATCCGAAGTGCTCGGATACAGCAATGTATATGGCACCTTTGCAGGCCCTAACCTATTCTTCAGTCTTCCATCTGCATTCCTCTCGTTTATTTTGTTCTCTATTTCTTTTAACTCCCTACTAAAGCTCTCAAAAGCCTCCATTACACGCTCATCATCAGTCCAATCCCCTGGTTCTCTCTGCCCCAGATACACTTCGTCTGAACAATGTCTGGACAATATCTCTATCAGCCCAATTCCCAGGGTAGTTTGAAATTGACTGGAGACAGTTTTCAAGAAAACCGAATCTGGATTCTTAGCAAGCTCTGAAAACTCTTGAGATCCTTCCTCGGGGATAAACTTTCGGCCGACTGCTGGCCTATTAGGCATGTACCCAGAGTAAGCATACTGCCCAAAATTGGTTGCTGCATGAAGAGCCGAAGCCACCCATATGATTATCGTTAATGCTTTCTCAAGCTCTGCCACAGTATCCATCTTGTACCACCATGTCTCCTCCTTTTTGTCTGCATGACCAACATTTCGTATTTCATGCCACCATGCCTGAAGCTCTGTGTCACCTCTTACAAGTTCATCGTTGTAGTAGATGGACAGATATTTCCGAACCCATGACTGTATTGCAGACCATATCTCTAATCCGTCCACAGCATAAGGATAGTCTCGGATCATAAGCCTCAGCCCATGGGGCATTGATTTATCTTCCACTGCCATACCCCTGTCCGGTCCGAAATTCTGTGGGTTAGTATATTCAAATACATTACATTTCAGAGGAACCGAAATACACAGAACTTAGTAACTTAGTACCTTTTAAGAAGATCGGCAGGCAAGGCTTCTTCGTCAAATCTCCAGTCTTTGTAAAGTACAGCAGACATTTCCAAGGAATACTTCTGTGGAAACACCGTTCTTTCAAGTATTCCTCCTGCATTTATTAGAATATGGCGAGCCAGAGCATTGATGTTCATTGTGTCACGAAAATGTGGGCTTAGTAGCTTATGAATGGGATGCAGGGTGCTCAGGTTTCTATTTGTGGCGATGATAAATGGTTCTATGACTGCGTGTGTCCTCAGCCTGAAAGCCGAAAACAAAAAGACCCCAAATCATGATTTTGGATTTTTTCTTCAAAAAATTGAGATTGTGAACAAAACAATGAGAATCCAGGAGTATTTACTATTAACAAAGATGTTGAATCAATGTTTCTTGCCAAGGCCCAACTGCCCAAGAGAGCTCCTAAGTGATCCTTTTGTAATATTGATATAACTTTTTTTGTTCCTTGAGATTCCAGAAAAACCAAAAATTTAAGAGAAGTGCTTACCAGTGGCTGATCAATTCGTGGTATCCAGAATCGTTAACTGTGACGTGCGCTTTAGCGAGCTGCCAGAGTGCTCCAGATACCCCTTGCTCTGCAGGAGTAAACACCCTTCTCAACCCCGACGGCAGACTCAGTTCTATGGCAACCGGCTTCAACGTGTCATCATTGCAGAGGAACAGAATTGTGCGAGAAGCATAGGCCTTTGTGGACAGAGCATTTATCCGATTGAGATAAGGCATGAAGGTGTCGTGATGATCCAAAATGAACAGTTTGTTTTTCTCAAGGGCCTAAGAAATTTTAAGCACATACACAATATTGAATTGTTACAGAACATCTTAAAAGAATGACAAACTACCCAATCATCTGCACATTTAAACAGAGAAAAGGTATACCTTCTCCACTGTAAGGCCATCAAGGTTCTTTTCTATATGTGCAGCAGTAATATAGCTTTCTTGCGGGCCATATCTTCCTGGGTCCAATTTACTTCTTGGGGGAAAATTCTGTAAATTGTAAGCATTGATATATCAGACCGTATCCTATTGTAAACCTTACCAATGCAACATTTTAGTTCAAACAGATTCATTCCCGAGTATGCAATTATTGATATATACAGGAAAACATGCAAAGAAATAAAGATTATCAATGTCCAACTATAACAGTAGTGAGACTGACTGTAAAGATACAGCTAGCGTAGTAGGGACTAGGTAGGGAAAAGCTTTTATGGTCTCCAATGAGCTCATAAGGAAAGCAGAAAAATGGGAAGTAAAGCTTTTATTGTATTTGTTAAGTTTGTTGGTACAAAACTGTACAGAGATTTTTTACATCGACGTTTGGGATCCATCATCAGCATATCTTATAGTCAAATGACTTATCACAAGCATAACTTCATACTAGCAATTTGGAGAATGTGTTAAAGGAGATTATTAGATTACTTGGAGACGCCTTATATGCAGAGGGTTGACACCAGAGAGCATCTGCCGGGCAAATTCTTCATCTTTTCTCCATGCGAATTCGTCAGCTGTATCGAACAAATTTTCCCTTCAAATTATGTCTTCTAGTTTTTTAACACAAAATAATGACAGGTGAGAAAATGTAACTCACCGGCGATGACCTGCGGATAAGGATACTTGAGCAAACTCTCGCTCTCTGTTCTGAAAAATTCCTTGATGAGCTCCAGAGAACTGAATTTGTTTGTAGGCTTCTGAACAGATTTCAAAGGCAATGATATTCCATCTGTGTACAGCTTCTTAACATCTTCAAAAGAGTCGAAGTCATTTGGAGTGGAATCAAACAGTGCCTGGAGTTCAGGCACTAAAAACTGGACCAGACTCTTTAGTCCATAGGCTAAGAAATCAGACATTTTGAACCGCCCAAACCGTTCATCTCGAGGAACATATATTTCTAGGTTCAGTGAAGATAATCTGCTTTCTGTAGCTGGATCTGTCAATCATCATGATCGGTAATATCAGCTTCTTCAGATAATGAAAGGCTAATTGGAAGCCAGGTAATACATAAAATTTAGAGCTAGTACCAACCACTTCTATTGTGATGACGACCGGTTCGCCCCCTACGTGGGTATGGGAATTCTGCAGATCCTCCCAATACTGGTCGTTTATAGTCCTCGCCTTTGTCCGGATCTCCAAGGTCATTATAAACATCATAATCATAAATTCTGTTCCACTCTTCCCTCTTTCCTGTTCCATCTCCTCTTAGGCTTTGAAGCTCTTTATTTCTCAGCTCTACGAGAGCCCGAGGAGTATCAGCCGGTAGATAGCTCTGTAAATGCATTACTGGAGTTAATGATAAAGGGTTCTGTTTATTGCTTTGGAAGGCTTCCATCTGTTCTTTTATATTTGAAATTTATAAATTATTTTTCACAAGTAATCATATTAGTTCAATGGAATTATACAAAATTTGTGAGAAAAAGAAAGAAAACAATATAAACTATAATAACTATTCAAGACACTAATATTTCTATTTCAATTAGAAGTAATTACTTGGGTATTCCAGACTCCAGAGATATAAGAATGGAAGACTAGGACCAATGACATTAAAAGATGAAAACTAATAATGTCAAGGACATTGAACATTATTTTCTCCTTTAAATCGCAATAAAGCAGACTCTACATTTTTGCTGTAGATTGGCTTATCACAGTATTGACAGGGTGCATAAGCCACTTAGGCCATACCCAAAAACAAAAAATTTAGTAGGCCAAGAGAGACCATACAACAATGATGATGAGAAGTTTCTGAGAAATAAGCCTATCCGCATGGTAGACCTTTTCATTTTGGGCCGATGAGAGTGAAAACAAGCTGTAGCGAACCGAGTTCAAAACTTGGCTTTAGCAGATCTCGAACAGGGGATGCCCACATGGCACAGTCCCTAAGCGACCTTAATAAACCTGGGATTGTACCAAATTGCAGGACTGATCAATCCAACTGGTAAGTTTTAAAGGCTCCATTGTCTCACCTCTACCTACTTTACAGGATTTAGCGTTTCTGACTGGATGTTTGCTCAAAGTCTTATGCTCACTATTGCCTCTGGCCAAGTAAAAAAGATGCGTAGTAGGCACTAACTTTAAGTTCAGTTACGAAGCAACCCATCCTCCAACATGTCATGACAACCTAATTTAATGGCCCTGCCAATTCTGCCTTTAACTCTCTGCATGGCAGCGATAGCAATGAGCAGGGCCCATCTACTGTATGGTTTTACAGGAATGGGGAAACATCAGGAAATGCATTTAAAGTTTTACAGGAATGGGGAAACATCAGGACATGGAATGGAAGTCAAAGCTTAAGCAGAAACTAAATAAATAAACAGATAATTGACCGTTTTTCTTTATCTTCTTCATCAAGGAACACCAGAAATCCTGTTTCTTTCGATCCGTTTATGCTATTACCATTTAAAGACTAAATTAAGGAACACAAATGTTTGGGCATACCGTATTTGAGAAGAAAATTCGATCTGTATTGCATTTACTAGCAGGATAAACCCACGAGTTGCAGACGAAATGAACATTGCCTTGTTCAGGAATTTCAACTGTCAAAGACTTAAGAAAAAACTCATGGTGATGTAAATTCCTTATGAGGAAGGCTCCTGGAGTCCCAAAGCTGAAGTCCCACTTGAAATCAACTTGGTACTCGCTCTCCCCACTGACGATGCGCTGCCCAGTAGATATCCATTTCTGTATAAATGCTGCCTCCCCAAGTTTTCCACTTCCATTGCCTGTCACATTTAGTTTCAAGAGAATTACATTGCACTTGTAAAGACTTAACTTGCCCCAAATCGATTAGAAGATGAAAGAAAGAAAGAGAAGAATAGGGTATAACTTGGATCAATAGAAGTAGTGCTGATAAGCTGTAAAGAGACTCTTTTTCCGAGCAGCTCCATGAAGCTGTCCTCCAGTCCTGCATGGAAATCGTTAAAATCTAAAGCATTTTTCTTTTGCAGAACAACAAAGCCTCTGATTGTCTCCTCATTTACTGGTCCAGGAAATCCAAACAGTTTTTGGAGCATCCTTATCAACGGGCCGAAGCAACGATCATAATGCAGATTGACTGCCATTGTTCAAAGCTTCAGACTCAATTCGCTAATTGGGTCTTCTAACCAAACTTCAAGCTCTATAAAAGCAAATTTGCAGATGTCTTTATCACACTTCTTCCACAAAAATTCTTTGAAGTCACTGAGTTCTGAGATGTAATCAGCATACAATTAGTTGGTGTCACTTTGCTTTAATCGCTTGCCGACGACGTCAAGAATGTGGGAATTTATCTTTAAAAGTCTATCCCTGACCTTTGATCTGTCGGGGTATCCTGCTTTATACGTTGGCATCTAATGCCCACCAAAGCTTCGTTCCTAATATCTGAAAGAACTCTAAAGAATAGAGGAAAGGAAGCTTCTCCCATAATATATATTATTAGGTTAACCAGTTCGTGTCACTAACGGTAGTCTCCATCCGATTGACTTTTGAAAATAAAGCTAGATTTGACGCCAATCGTAATTTTTATCGTGTAGCTACAGCTTAGTATACTTCTGATCATCATCCCGAGAAATTGGTTGCTCTGAAATTGACTTGAAACTAAGAATATCTCTGTTGATTCACGTGACATCCAGGCTATAATGGTGATTAAACTGGTGGAAAGGGCAAGATTAATAGGCATACAGCGTGAAGATGATGGAAACCTTCAAGATAATAGGGGAAACGTAGGAGGTTAGAATCATATTTTTATGGTTAATGCATTTTCTTTTAAACCATTTTCTATTTTTCTTGGAATTTTGAGAAAATTGTTGGAGTTTAGAATAGGTATTACATTTGTGTAAAATGTGAATCTGTAGTTGCAAGAGGCCTAAAAGGTGAAAGAGGTGCATAAATGTTTTTTCTATTTTCGTGTTGAGTGTACATGGAATGTGCATTTTCGAGGTGCAGTTATTTTGGCAAGTGCAGATTTTGCAGATTGGCATGTGGTGACAATTTGAAAACTTACCATTGTGTGCCTGCAATATTTTTGGCACTTTCCATGTTGCACGTTCAGCCTTTGGCAATTGCTTTAGAAATGTTTATTCTATGCATTGTAAACTTATATATTGAGCACTTGTATTTTGGAGTTGTATGTTGTTGTATTGAAGTATTGTTTTGTTGTCAGAATTACTCCAGAATTGTGAAGACTCCTACAAGAGCGTAGCTCTGCAATTATATTGTAACGTTTTATTTGTTGTTGAATAATATAATTGAGCTATGTTTTGGAGGGTGGGGTTTTTCTCCCGAAAGGGTTTTCCCCACGTAAAATTTTGTGTTATGGGTTCATTGATTATATGTTTATGATATGTATGTGCATCTTAATTTGTAACAATTAAAGGTGTTTAGAAATTTTTGCAACTCTCTCCTGCTTAGATTAGTGTAGGAAGTTGTTTCCGCTTACTTGGCTACCTTTCAAGGATTATATTGTAAAAGGTGTATTTTTGGTGGAATTCGACATTTTGTCAATTCTATTTTTTTTATCATGGGGTATGTGCAGGATCATCATAGAAAAAACAGGCCCATAAGTGGCAATGAAAATTCAGAAAAATCAAAATTAGGCAACTTGACATAAAAATTTGAATAAGTTATCTATATTATTTCAAAAATATGTAAGAATAGAATATGTGGCAAATTGAATATAATTTCTAAACTATTAAATTTATTTTATTTTTTTAAAAGTCTATTTAGTGAAAATTTGAAATTTCAATGCAACAGTACTTAAATTTCACGGAAAAAATAAGAAGTAGGTGTCTGTCTGACCACCCTAACCACAATAAAATGATAATATTTTTTTATAAGATTTTAGAGATAAGTAGAGGACTCATGTCCGGATGTGATGCATATTTTTTTGCAATCTTTTTCCAAATAAATAATTAATTATGAATTTTTTATTACAACTTTTAAAAATATAAAAACTGTATGTCGACCACCTTAACTTGGTCAAAACTTTATGAAATTCAATTTTCTTTTTAATCCTATAGTATGTGAAGCATAGAATGTGACACATATTTTGATTCAAAAAACTATACCGTTGAAAGTTATAGATATTTTTCAATCAACTTTATCAATTAGGACTTTGAGTAAAGTAATTCTAA
>VDFB02156846.1:0-17159 GCA_007258455.2 Sequoia sempervirens
TGAAGGCAAATAATGGTGATCTGCTGATCACAAAACAAACAATATGCAAAAGCCTCAAATTGCCTTAGAGAAGAAGAGGCAGGGCATCAATATATAGAGTTCCAGATTTACAAAGGAGTTATGGCACACAACCACAATGACCAATAACTCAACCATAATACTAAATGCAAAACCTGAAAGTCAAGAAAGGATAGCTACATACTTAATAAGCCCAATGGGCATTACAAACAAGTCAAGAAAAGGCTGCGGCACATGTTGTAGACTGATATGTGTTGATAAATGCTGTCATTCTCCCCCATAATGACCATTGGGAAGAACATGAAGTAGATCTCTAAGTTTCTAGAACCTGTCACAAGCTAGAGACTTCGTGAAAATATCTGCTAGCTGATCTTCTGTACTACAGTACACAATCTCAATCAATCCCTGTTGAACCAATTCTCTGATGAAGTGATGTTGAATCTCAATATGTTTGGTCCTGCTATGAAACACTGGATTCTTAGTCATTTGTATAGCACTCTTGTTGTCACAGTACAACAAAGTAGGTCCATTCTGTATCTGGTGCAAATCCTCCAATAGTCGTCTCAACCACACTGTTTGGCATGCTGCTAATGTTGCGGCTTTATACTCGGCCTCTGCTGTAGAAAGTGAGACAGTTGGTTGTTTCTTGGACTTCCAAGAGAAAATTGCAGAACCAAGACTAAAAGTATAACTAGAAGTAGACTTTCGATCATCTATGGAACCTGCCCAATCTGAATCTGTATAGCCAATCAACTTACTATCCTCTGAATGTTGAAATCTAAGACCATAACTCAATGTCCTGACATATCTAAGAATCCTCTTAGCTGCATTCCAATGTGTTTGCTTAGGTTCTGACATGAACCTAGATACCAAGCTCACTGCATATGTGATATCTGGTCGAGTAGTAGTTAAGTAGATCAAACTACCAATCAACTGTCTATATAGAGTAGGGTCCACTAGATCTGACACATCTAAGCTAAACAATTTAAGTCCAACTTCAATAGGTGTTGCAACTGGTTTGCAACTATTCATCTGAAATTTCTGTAGGATGTCTGAAGCATATTTTTTTTGAGACATGAATATTTCATCTTTGTTTTGCCATACTTCTATACCAAGAAAATAGTGCATCTGTCCCAAATCTGTCATCTCAAATTCAGCAACCATAGCTGCTCTAAACTCTGCAAATAAAGTTGAATTGTTCCCAGTGTAGATAAGATCATCAACATAGAGAACTAAGATAAAAATATCCTTATCTGAGCTCCTAATATAAAGATTTGGATCTGATTGACTTCTTAAGAAACCTTTCTGCTGTAGGTATGAGTCTATCCTTGAATACCATGCTCTTGGTGCTTGCTTAAGACCATACAAGGCCTTCTTTAATCTATAAACATAATGCTCTTTAGAGGGTATTTCAAAACCTCTAGGTTGAGAAACATACACTTCCTCATCAATATATCCATTCAAAAAAGCACTCTTTACATCCATTTGATAAACTATCCAACTCTGCTGAGCTGCCAAAGCCAAAACCAATTTGATAGTATCCATGCATGCTACAGGTGCAAATGTTTCAATGTAATCAATACCTTCCTGTTGAGTGTATCCTTTGGCTACCAATCTAGCCTTATGCTTATCAATGCTTCCATCAGATTTATACTTAGTTTTATACACCCATCTTGTACCAACAATTTCCTTACCAGGAGGTAGCTGAACCAAATCCCATGTGTCGTTCCTTTCAATTGTTTCTATCTCACTATGCATTGCTCCAACCCACTCTTCTTTTTCTTGAGCTTGTTCAAATGTTTGTGGTTCATTACTTTCCATGATTTGAGTCATCAAAGCATAATTCACTTTTGCTTGTGATCTTGTTGTCATTTTCTCAAAATTTGAATCCAACATAAGAGTTGATGGATGATTCTTTTCTGTTCTTCTTTGATATTTTTGATACCTTCTTGCTCCTGTACTAGAAGACTCGGGTTCATTTTCTTCTTCTTCTCTTTCTTCAACTTCATCAATCATTATCTCTTTTCCCTTTGCTTCATTTTCCTTGCTATATTCTGCTACTTCATTGAATACCACATCTCTACTTATAACAAGCTTCTTTCCTATTGGGTCATACAATCTATATGCTTTATTTTTGGATCCATACCCAATAAAAATACATTTTAGGCCTTTATCATCTAACTTAGACCTTTTTTATTTTGGTATGTGTGCATAAGCAACACAACCAAATACTCTCAAGTGATTAACACTTGGCTTTACCCCAGACCATGCTTGTTCAGGAGTCATTCCTTTAACTACTTTTGTAGGACTTCTATTTAGAAGATACACTATTGTACATACTGCTTTTTCCCAAAACATTTTATCTAAATTCTTCTCTTTCATCATACTCCTTGCCATTTCAACAATGGTTCTATTCTTCCTTTCAGCAACTCCATTTTGTTGTGGAGTGTAGGAAGTAGTGAACTCTCTCTTGATTCCATGATTTTTGCAAAAATCTAGAAACTGATTTGATTTGTACTCACCTCCATTGTCTGACCTTATCACTTTGATGTATTTACCACTTTTTTTTTCAACCAACTTCTTGAATTCTACAAATTTTTCAAACACTTCTGATTTTGAAACCAAACAATATACCCAAGTTTTTCTTGAGTAATCATCAATGAAGGTTAGAAAATACTTAGATTTATTCAAAGAAGGTGTTTCCATAGGACCACACAAATCCGTATGGATTATCTCAAGATGCTGCTTAGCTCTACTGGATTTACCAATTGGAAAGCTAACTCTGTGTTGTTTGCCGACAACACATTCTTCACACACTTCTTTTGTATTTTCAATGAAAGGTAGACCTTCAACCATTTTGAATCTCTTGAGTAAGATTAACCCACTAAAACTGAGGTGACCATATCTTTGGTGCCAAATTTTACTTTCATTCATTTCACTAGACCTTAATGCTTGGTTTCCATGAGTGAAATGAAGAGGAAACATCCTATCACCTGTCATCCTTGCTCTTGCAATAACTGCATTCCTTTTTAACTTGTCTCTTATTATGCACTCATTCTTATCAAAAGTTACTTGATAATTTTGTTCTAGCATTTGTCCAACAGACAACAAATTCTTTTTTAGTGCTGGGACCAATAGTGTTTCATTGATATGTTTAACTTCACCATATTCTGTGGTAACTGCAATTGTACCTTTTCCTTTGCTTCCATGAGATTGATTATCTCCTAGTACTATTGTACTTTGATGTTTCTCATCCAAATTAACAAATAAATGCTCATTAGATGTCATATGTGAAGAACATCCAAAATCAATATACCAAACATTATTTTCATTGGCATTTGCATTAAAGCAAGACAAACAAATTTTGTTTATTTTCAACAATACTATGAGCATTTCTTTTTTCTGTTTCACCTTGTTTACTCCAACAGTCTGATGCATAGTGTCCAAACTTGTTGCAATGAAAGCATTGGACATTCTTTTTATCATAGTCTCCCCCATTGTTTCTACCTCTTCCTCTTCCAGTACCTCTGAAGTTGCTACTTCTTCCTCTGAAATTATTACCTCTTCCTCTAAAATTACTGGATTCACCTTTGTATTCATTCTTATTTTGATTCCTAAAAAATGTGTTTCTTTTTCCTCTTATGCTTGCTTTAGAGGAAAATGCTTGTTCTAGACTTTCTTCATTACTTTTCATCCTTTCTTTAGTAGTTAACAATATTCCACTTAGTTCATCTATGTGCATAGTTGTGAGATCTTTGGAAATATCAATTGTAGAAACCACACCATCAAATTTAGAAATTAAACTCCTTAAAATTTTCTCAATGACATGCTTGTCATCTACATCTTCCCCTAAAATTTTCATTTGACTTACTAGACCTTCTACCTTTGTTAGAAATTCATTCACAGATTCACTAGTAGTCATCTTTACGTTCTCAAAATTTTTCCTCATTGTTTGTAATTTTGCAGTTTGCGCACCTTGATATGCATTATTCAATATTTTCCATGCTTGCTGAGAATGAATAGCACCACTTATCCTAGGAAAAATAGCTTGATTAATTGCACCTTGAATCAAAAATAGGGCTTCATTATCCTTCTTTATACTTGCTTTGTATTCTCTCTTTTGTTGATCATTTAATGCATTAAATGCAGTTGTATCTAGTTCTACATACCCTACTTGTACAATTTCCCACAAATCTTTGGATTTGAGTAGGGTTTGCATCCTAGTACACCAATATGTAAAGTTATCTCCTTCAAATATGGGAATTAGCATGTTAGACATAACATTTCCAGCCATGTTTGCCATGAAAAATGTGCACAATAACTCAACTGCTCAACACAAAAAACCTTGAGAGATCTCTGCAAATAGATACTCTCCCTGTCCTTTCAAATAGGACCCACACCAAAAAGATTTTTTTTTTATATTATATTGATTTTTCAAGATTAAGTGTCGGTTGCAACCAATAATGCACTTAATTATACAATATTCACTTTACAAAAGAGAAACCTTGAAAAAAGGTTAGTCTTTTTACCTTTTACTTTCAAAATCAAATTTCACAAATTTAAATATATAAATTTAAAAAGTGAAAAGACTTTATCCTAAACTTATAAAAAAAAATTTCACCTTATAATTTAATTAGAGTGAAACTTAAAAAAGTAGGATTTCAAAATAACTTAAAAGAATGTTTAAGACTTCAAAAAATAAAAGCTCATGGAATTTTAAGAGAAAGTCTAGTTTGACAACGAGTCCCTTTCACACCCACACTTCAAACAAATAAAGCACAAATTATGCACGTACCAACTCTTTTCAATATTCAAATGTTTTTCGAACAAGAAAAATAATGTTGCAGATTGTACTGAATCCCCTTGCTCACCTCATGCTTTCACACAGGATTGTCTTCTTTTCAACTTACGTGAATAACACCTAAACACTTACGTAGCTTCCTTGATCACACACCGGTGAACCGCATCTTCAATCAAGACTTCTCTCCAAGGATCTTCCTTTCCTCGACTGAAAATATTCTCTCGAGGGAGAATTCTTTTGAGCTAATACTCTATTTAGGGGCAGAATAATGCAGGACCAGGATCACAAAACAAACAATATGCAAAAGCCCCAAATTGCCTTAGAGAAGAAGAGGCAGGGCATCAATATATAGAGTTCCAGATTTACAAAGGAGTTATGGCACACAACCACAATGACCAATAACTCAACCATAATACTAAATGCAAAACCTGAAAGTCAAGAAAGGATAGCTACAAACTTAATAAGCCCAATGGGCATTACATAAATGTCAAGGAAGGCTCCGACACATGTTGTAGACTGATATGTGTTGATAAGGAAGGCTGTCATTTTTCCCATACGTAAACCATTCCCTCCGATTTTTTCTATTCAAATATTACATTTTTATAATTAAAAAGTCAATGATATCCATTTTTAGCACCTTATTTAATTTCTATTGAAAAATTGTTAAACAGCTATTCTACTCGGTAGAAGTCAAATATTTAACAATAGCTATTTATAGAGACTATAGTAAATACAGCTATGTTGCTAATCACCGTTTCTGCCATGGGAAATATTATTCCATCCCATTCTCCGCCCCCGCTATCTCATGCCTATCACTCCTTCGATTATCTGGTTTCCACTACTGCATATGAGGTTTTCATTAATCACCGTGGAAAGGATACAAAAGAGTCTGTAGCAAGTTCAGTGTATCGTAATCTTCATAATACAGGATTTAAAGTCTTTTTGGACAAAGTTGTCTGCGAGCGGGACAATACATACCCCAAGCTATAACTTGGGCAATATGCAGAGCTTCAGTTCATGTTGTAATCCTCTCTCCCAACTATGCACAGTCTGAGTGGTGTTTGGATGAGCTATTTTTGATCATTCAAACCGGGGCTCCCATTGTTCCCGTGTTTTGGCAAATTCGACCCTCTGAAGTTCGAATGGAGAACAGGAATGGAGTATACGCGGAAGCTTTCCAAGAGCATAAGCGGGCTTGGAAATTTAATAGTCGAACGCTTGAGAAATGGAAAGCTGCTCTGCGCAGGGTTTCACTACTGGAAGGCTTTATTGTTGATGGGTAAAATATGTTTTTAGGTTTTATTTTATTTTTATTTTTATTGAGCTGGAGGCTGGTTTGTATAACATATTATTCCTTTACTGTTTCAGTGACGAAGGAGAGATGATGGAAAAGATCACAGGGTGTGTGGTTGAATATATTGAAATGGCAAAATGTCAAGGCAAAGGATTTGGAGGGGCCGCTTAAAATGAGAGTAGTGTTATAGATAGCTTGGGAGAGTAGGAGTTTATAGTGCCCCTGATCGAATAGTTTGTTCTGTCACATCAATGTCGAATTTGTTGTTTTCTCTTAACCATAGTTAATGTAAGGGCAATTTTATTTTTAAGATTCAAAAAATAGAACTTGAATATAAATATTTGTAAAGTGTTATATTGTTATAGATGGAATATGTGATTTTCTTGTTAGAGTGAATAATTTATCTATTCATTATATTTAAGTGTAATTAGGATGATGTGGTTAGACAACATTTTGTCTAACTGAATTTGCAACCTTTAGGCCTCTAGATGTTATCAAGTTGTTTGGTTAATCTCATATACATATCTTTTGAGGAAGATTTTCCATCTTACCTCAAAGGTCACTCAACACTCACATCAAGGTTGATGACTTGGTCAAATACATTGTTGGCTTACACATTCCAAGTGATCCAAAGGTTGACACTTATAGGACACTTGTCTACTTATTTGTGTCACATCATGAGGCACTTGTCAATCCACATGATAAGTGCATTGACTCTTCCTTCCCTATACATGCAAAGTCATATTGTATAATTTTTTAACTAACCGTTTTATCAATCTCTATGATAATGGTGAGTTAGGCTCATTGTGTGGTGCAAGTATTTTTGTGGAAGCACAAAGTTTTTGTTGTTATGATCTTGAATGAAAATCCTAACATTTCCTTTTTCTAATAAATATATTTTAGTAAGGAGTGTTTGAACAAATATATAAATGACTGCCATTCAAGGTTCTTAACTCAAGGGCTTTCTTTGTTGCTGCTTGGCCGATCGCTTTTAAGGGTCGTTGGCTCTGGTGCCATTTTAAAGGATCGTAGTCTTCCCCTACTTATCTAATCAAAAATATATATATAAATGAATCGTTGAAATTAAATTATTAGAAAAAATATTTAAATTTATTTGCAACAAAGAAAGATGAATGAATTTTTTGAACAAATATATTTGTAAACAAAGAGCCTCTTAACAGACTTCTCAAGAGATGGCTACTGCTGTTATTTCTAGGGAACTATAAATTGAAAATATTGTTATATGTTTCATTATATTATTATATTATAGAAAAGAATTTATTCGTAGTTATTACACCCAGAATAGTAAAGATGCCATTGATTTAGAGAACTGCCTTCGCTTAGCCAGTAAATATTACATCTTAGTTTCATTCCTGAATGTGAGATTTACGTAGTTGGGTACCACCCGATTCATCATGACAAGGTGTACTTGAAAGCTTGACCAAATCCAATTCAAGAGCCTTTGGCTGTAATTGATAAAATTTGGACCATGGTACTCATGACAAAGCTGACAAAATGTTTATGATTTATGTATTGGCTATGATAATTTAAATGTACATGTTATTGATATATTCAAGAGTGTTGTCATGGGTCATGGAAAGTTAAAGAGGCTACTAGTAATGGCATGAATGTCTTTCATAATAAGTCTTATCTACCATAAAGACCCCAGTGTTGAGAATTGTCTCAACCTTGCAAGCTTTTTTCAGAAAATTCTAGAATTTGTTTGTGGTAGTTCTCCACATGTTTATGTGTTGGAAAAAGGTGTATGCGTTGTTAAAAATGTGCCTTGTCCCTATTAGAATATAGGAGGGTTGTTTTTAGAGTATAAACAACTCATTGTATGAATTTAATGGGGGTCTAAACTGGAGGACAACATTATGGACGAAAATGCTATTTTAACTTGGTTGTGGGTAACATGTGACATGGTTGTTTTGCCCATGGTTTTGTAAAATCACAAATGGTTTCCAAGTTGTAAATCACTATAAAAGGAGGGCTTGGGGAGGTGTTTGAATCATCGAGTTTAGTTTGTAAGACTGGGTGCTAGAAGGAGTCTCTCTGAGTCTGAGTTCAAGTTGTGGTGATGCACTCCTATAAGAACTTGCATTGCAAGTTGTAATCTTCTCGATTTGGATAATACATTAAAATTTATGCAGGGGTTTTTCCTAGAAGGGTTTCACGTAATTCATCGTATATGTGTTTATTGTGATATTTCATTTATGCATGTTTATTTTTCCATTGAAATCTCTATACTAGTTCTCTCACTTTCTAAATGAAACCACCATTAAAATTTATGCAGATGTCCCCATCGTGGCCATAGGGAGCACTTCAGTTGTCTTGAAGATGGAGGATGTTGTTGGTTCTCTACTTTCTGAGGAGATGCGAAGGAAGGTCTCTCTGAATGCCAAAGAGGCTTTGAGTGTTCGAGGAAGACCAAAAGAAAGAGGCAAGAATGAAAAGCAGCATGGCCATTCTAAGTCCAAGAATAAGGGGAGATCAAAATCTCCTGGTAAGTCCAAGGCAATCTGCTAGAATTGTGGCAAACCTGGACACTTCTGAAAGGACTGCAAAGAGGAGGAGGAGAAGAAGAAGAAGAAGAAGAAGCAAGATTTTGATTCTGAGTTTGAGAAGGAAGATGGAAATTCTTTCATCGCAACCTTGGCCACTCATGCAGGTGACAATGCATGGTTGATAGACTCAGGTGCATCTTTCCACATGACTCCTAATAGAAACTGGTTTAGTAAGTATGAAAATTTTGATGGTGGTAAGGTGTATTTGGGTGATAACTCTGTTCTTGATATTGTTGGTCATGGAACTATTCATGTGAAATTTTCTGATGGTAGAATTAGAAGATTTGATGGTGTCTTGCATATCCCGGGACTAGCAAGAAATTTGTTATCTGTTAGTAAACTAATAGATGCGGGTGTACTTGTACAGTTTTCTGAAGCAGGTGTGAAAATGGTGAGAGGTGCTATGGTAATAGCAAGAGGAAGCAGATTGGGTACATTGTACCAGCTTGATGCATGCACGGTTGAGTGCAATAGTACTTCTGATAAGATTGTGAAAAGGACTACTTTGTTGGAGAAGGAGAGGGTTTCTCTTTCAACAAATGGTCGTGGTTTTTGGGTACCCAAGGGTGCTCTATCTACCGAATCAAAGTTTCCTGCAGAGAACACCATGTTATGGCACCAAAGACTCGGCCACATAGGTGAGAAGGGTCTACAGACCTTGAAAAATAAAAACCTTGTTGATGGGTTGAATGACTGCAATCTTGAGTTTGATTTTTGTGAGCATTGTATCTATGGTAAACAAAATTGTATTCAGTTTTACTCGAGTTCTCATAAGTCTTCATGTATTTTGGATCTTATCCATTTAGATGTATTTGGTCCAGTTGATGTTTCTTCTATTGGTAGATCAGTTTATTATGTTTCTTTCATTGATGATTTCAGTAGAAGAACATGGGTTTATTTTCTTAGGAGTAAAGCTAAAGTTTTCAGTCGTTTCAAAGAATTTAAAGCAATGGTTGAGTTGCAGACTGGAAAGAAGATAAAGTGTTTGAGAACTGATAATGGTGGTGAATATTGCTCTAATGATTTTGACACATTTTGTAAAGATTGTGGTATTAAAAGAGAGAAGACAACTCCATATTCTCCACAACAAAATGGAGTTGCAGAAAGAATGAACAAGACCTTGATGGAGAAGGCTAGGAGTATGCTTAGTGGAGCTGGACTGGAACAAAAGTTTTGGGCTGAAGCAATAGCCATTGCCTACTACCTAATAAACAGGTCTCCTACATCAACGCTTGTTGATAAGATGCCAATGGAAGCGTGGTCGGGCCACAAGCCTTCACTTAGACATCTGAGAGTGTTTGGTTGCGAGGCATATGCTCATGTGCCAAAGGAGAAGCGAACAAAATTGGACAACAAAGCTGTCAAATGTATCTTCATCGGATATAGTTATGGTGTGAAAGGATACAAGCTTTGGGATCCTGTTGCACAAAAGGTATTTTATTCTAGAAGTGTTATTTTTAGAGAAACTAAGCCTTCTTCTGTTATAGTGCAGCCAGAACAGATGGAAGAAAAGAAAGATGTGATTCAACTGCCTGCTACACCTGAGAAAGTTGAATCGAGGCCCTTAGAAAGACAAGATGTTGAGGAGAGCTCTACGAGTTTTGAATCATCAGAGGAAGAGGGAGAACCTGAACCTGAACCAGATCTTGTTCGAAGGTCTAGTAGACAGAGGAAAGCACCAGAAAGGTATGGATATTCTCCTGATGATTGGAGGTGTATATTTGCTTTGAATGCTAATATTGATGAACCGAGATCTATAGAAGAGGCTCTTGGTATGAATGATTCAAAGTCTTGGAAAATAGCCATGGAAGAAGAGATGGCAGCTCTTAAGAAGAATGACACATGGGACCTTGTACCATTGCCTAAAGGACGGAAGCCTGTTGGTTGTAAATGGGTGTTCAAAAGGAAGATGGGTTCAGATGGAAGCATTGAGAAGTATAAAGCATGTTTGGTTGCAAAAGGTTACTCCCAGGTTGCAGGAGTTGATTATGGTGAAATTTTTTCTCCTGTAGCAAAAATGACATCCATTCAATTTTTACTTTCTATTGCAGCTGCTTATGATCTAGAGGTTGAGCAGATGGATGTGAAAACAACTTTCCTTCATGGAGATTTGGAGGAAGAAATTTATATGACACAGCCAGAGCACTTTGTGGTGAAAGGTAAAATTCATTTGGTTTGTAAGTTGAAGAAATCCTTGTATGGTTTAAAACAAAGTCCTAGGATGTGGTACCAAAAGTTTGATACATATGTTTTGAGTTTGGGATTTGTGCGATCTAAATCTGATCACTGTATATATTACAAGTCTGATGGTGATTATTTCCTGGTTATTGCCTTATATGTTGATGACATGTTGTTTATTGGCAAAGGAAAAGGTTTGATTGCAGAATTAAAATCTCATCTCTCAGCAAAGTTTGAAATGAAAGATCTTGGTGCAACAAAGCACATTTTGGGAATGGAGATTATAAGAGATAGGAAAAACAGAAAGCTTTGGCTAGGCCAGAGTAAGTATGTTGGTACTATTCTGAGAAGATTCAATATGCAGGATTCTAGACCATTGAGTGTTCCTGTTACTATGGGAACAAAGCTTTCTAGCTCACAGTGTCCTACATCCCCATTGGAGATGGAATAGATGAGTCGAGTACCATATCAGAGTGTTGTTGGAAGTTTGATGTATGCTATGGTCTATACAAGACCAAACATTGCCCAAGTAGTGGGAGTACTTTCCTATTACATGTCTAATCTAGGAAGAGCACATTGGGATGTAGTAAAAAGAGTTTTTAGATACTTGTGGGGTACCTCAAAGTACTCTATATGTTTTCATGGAATAGGAAATGAGCATTCCTTGGATATTCAAGGCTACATGGATTCAAACTGGGTCGGTGATGTTGATAGAAGAAGATCCACCAGTGCATATGTGTTTACATTATTTGGTGGTGCAATCAGTTAGATAAGCAAGCGATAAGATGTGGTCACTTTATCCACTACAGAGGCAGAGTAGATGGCAGCTACTCATGCCTGCAAGGAAGCCATCTAGCTAAAGAGATTGTGTTCAGATATAGAGTTCAAACAGGGTGCAGTTACAATTTATAGTGACAGTCAGAGTGCAATCTGCCTAGCGAAGAACTTGACATTTCATGCCAGGACCAAGCACATTGATGTACAATATCATTTTGTGAGAGATATGGTCGAGGACGGCAAGGTGAAGCTGGAGAAGGTGGAGACTTTGGTGAATGTTGCTGATGCATTAACTAAGCCCGTGAGCATAGAGAAATTCAGATGATGTTCAGAGTCTATGGGGCTCTCAGCCCCTAGCAATTAAGTCCATGACACTTTGGATCCCCTGACTCTTGCAAGGTGTTCGACAAGTGGGAGAATGTTGAGAATCGTGTCTCAACCTTGCAAGCTTTTTTCAAAAAATTCTAGAATTTGTTTGTAGTAGTTCTCCACATGTTTATGTGTTGGAAAAAGGTGTATGAGTTGTTAAAAATGTGCCTTGTCCCTATTAGAATATAGGACGGTTGTTTTTAGAGTATAAACAACTCATTTTATGAATTTAATGGGGGTCTAAACTAGAGGACAAAATTATGGACGAAAATGCTATTTTAACTTGGTTGTGGGTAACATGTGGCATGGTTGTTTTGCCCATGGTTTTGGTCCATGGTTTTGTAAAACCACAAATGGTTTCCAGGTTGTAAATCACTATAAAAGGAGGGCTTGGGGAGGTGTTTGAATCATTGAGTTCAGTTTGCAAGACTGAGTGCTAGAAGGAGTCTCTCCGAGTCTGAGTTTGAGTTGTGGTGATGCGCTCCTATAAGAACTTGCATTGCAAGTGTATTGTAATCCTTTTGATTTGATAATACATTATGCGAGTTTTGGAGGGTGGGGTTTTTCTCTCAGAAGGGTTTCCCCATGGTAATTACTATGTTATGTGTTTATTGTGATATTTGATTTCTGCATGTTTATTTGTCCATTGAAATCTCTATAATAGTTAGTTGAATTTGCATAATCGTCCTCTCAAGATTAGCGTAGGAAGCAATTTCGTGCACCTTTGCTTCCTTACACCGAGAGCCGGTGCTACCTTCTTATCTCAGCTATTAATTATTGTTTTATTTTATTTTTGAGTGCAGTGATGTGAGGAGTGTGCGGGTGTATTAATTGGTAAAATCAATTCTGCTGACCTTCCTCGGATCATAGGATCTCATGCATCCTCATAGCAATTTTTCTACTAGCTAGTTTATATATATATATATATATATATATATATATATATATATATATATATATATATATATATATATATATATATATATATATATATATATATATATATTCTTTGCCCTTTAGGCCTTCAATTTGAGGTTGTACGCTACACTTAATTTTCTTCCTACAAAACAATAATGATTCTATCGAACCTATCTGCTGCCTGTTTGAATTTACTTCCAACGCCTCACTCCGACACAAAGAGGTAACATGGCATAGCTGTTATTATGGTCCGATTGGGTACTAATTTGTAGTTATTTGGAAATGTCTAGTTGAAGGAAGAAGTGGAAAAATATTTAGTTGTTGTCTGAGCTAAGACGTGGCTTTATGGTTACTCAATTTAGATACTAGGCAATAAGACTATTCAGACCTCTATTCACCTATAAATGCGACAATTCACTTGCAAATATGATAAGCTACATATTACTATCAGTCAGAAGATATTAATCATAAAAGCCATGAGATTTTATATGTTAGCTCAATCTATCATATAAAATCTATCATATCATAGAATTAGCCCCCTATAAACTACAGTGGGCCTAGTAAACTTTTTTCACATGATCGGTGACGTTGGTGCAACACGCCCTCTGATAACATGAGGATGGAGGGGAGACTAGACCTCGTGACTTCTTGCCTGCAATAGGATGCTTTAGCCAATATGACTAGGCCCTTCGCGCCCAAAGTAATATATTTTAAATAATTATAATATTATTATATATATTTTTTAAAATATCTACTTAATTTTATTATTATAAAATAACTTTATTCAAATTAAATTTTGTGAAAGATTATTCATTAATAAAAATATCTTGTTGCCTTACTCTATAATATATTTGATAGTGTTCTAAGATTCATCAAACTATGAGCGCTCTCTCTCTCTCTCTCCATCCATGAATGTGCATATCTAAACATGGATGAAAGGTACATTCTAACTTTAGAGAAGGAAGCTCTACAACATCAATAGTTAAAGTGACTAGGAAATGTTCAACCATAGTTTAATAGTTTTCATTAAAATGATGGCTATTTACAATCTCTATCAAAATGTGCATCATGTCTATAGGCATGTTGTTCGAATTACATGGGTTTGTCATCAACTAATACAAAAGGAGAAATAACGGTTTATTTTTTTAAAAAACATTATCATTTAAGTCTAATTCCTAGTAGCTTCAAGGTGTTAACAACATTTAAGGAGCTTCAAATTATTTATAAATAAAGGGATAGAGGATAAGTTAGTTACAATAAAGCGTATTTTTATGAATGAGAAGAAAGATTAGTTTTAAAGAATCAATCATCTTAATTTTCCTTTGTACTTGTGGTGAGGTTATATCTAATGCATTCTACTTTTTCTTGGTGCAACTAAAAAATGTTATTGTTGTAATAGATTAAATGTCTTATATGTTTAATACAAATCTATAATTCTCTCACTTATGTAAATTTGATAAGGATTTAACTTATATTACTTTTTAAGGATCCATTGCACTATTTTCTTATAACCTTCTTTTGTGTTGGGTAGATTGGATATGAGACAAGTGAAAATAATCTATAATCTCCTTTTCTCTTGGAGCAAGTCAAAGAATTAGATTATTAAGTGTCTTTCTTAATATAAGATTGGGATGTAAAAATAACAAAAGAAAAGCTTAAGGAATTAAACAATCTTTGTGTGGACAATTTTTAATCTTATATAATCAAGAAATCAAAATAAACAAACACACATAATAGAGAAGAAAATTTATTATTATTAGTTTATTTATGGCATTTATGGGAGCTTACCACATATGGTTTATTTGTGTCTCATGCTTTCCAAGCTATTGTAATAATAAATATTAATAACATCCCATCTTTTAAAGGAACCTACAAATTTGAAGGTGAGATCCAAAAAATTTAATTATGATGTGTAGAAAAATATTGTGAAGCACAAGGGAATTGTCAATTTATTATAGATTTATAGATGTGACATGAGGAAAAGATTTATTGACTAATCTTTTGAAATTATCTTATATACCAACAGGTCTCTTTGAATTTCATATCCTCATTTGTTTTTTTTTTCTTCTATGTACCTTCACGCATCTCTATTTTCCATCTCACTACCTCTTCTAACATAATTGCTTGTTTTTTCGCATGGAATTTTTTTCAAACCCTCTTTTCTCACTTGGACATCAATTCGCTTAATCTAATACCTTTGAATTTAATTTTGAAACTAAATTTGAGGAGCCAAATATGATTAATGAAAATTTGGAATATTTTCCTAATAGAACTCTCATGTCTTTTTCTCTTTTTAAGTTTAAATAGTAAAGGAAATAAATTTTCATGGGGTAGTTGTATAATGTGTGACTACATTGGATGAGGAATTTTATACTTGATGGTGGTTTGTGTGATTTTGTTTCTCTAAGGTTTTTCTTTATGTGATTTATGTTAGTTTACAACATGAGTGAGACATAGTATCATTTTGAAGACCAATCCCTCCAACATTGAGTTTATTTTGGTAATTTATATGGAATATTAATGTATCACTTGAGAAATATTTTTAATATTTTACAAGGCCTACTTTCCCTTCTTGGCAATGGCAATACTAAAACTTGTTCGTCAATTTGCGCATTTTACTTAAATATTCTTTCTATAATTTTTTCTATAAATTCATTGTAGATTTACTTAACATATACTTTTTTAGTAAGATACTAAATCATAGGTAAGTGATGAAAATTTAATTATAAAAACCATTGAAATCATAATTTTTCCTATTTGTGCAACTTGATATATTAGCCACTTGTTCTTCTCAATTACCTTGTTAGACTTAAATATGTATTAAATTATAAATGAGAAATAAAAATAATTTTGAACAACTCTAACCTAAGTAACACTTAAATAGAAATTGTTCCCATCAAATTCAATAACTATGTAGCACAAAAAATACTACTTTTGAAAAGATAAATATGTGGTTAGGAATGTGTGATTGGCTAGATAAGATGGGTGGTGGAGCTACTTTAGATGGTCATATTAATGCACATTTTCCATAAAATACAATTAAAATTTTAGGAAGACTATATCACATGAATGAGGATAGTTTAGGTATAATATCAAAAAGTGAATGGGAATAACTCATTTTGATGACTATTTGAGATTATTTTAATGTTCCTTTTTCATATTTTTCATCAACCTTCATGTATTGGGTTCATAATTTTTGTTCCAAGGTAAAGTAATTGCAATTGTCTACAAAGATTAGAGTATGCTAATGAATCTATCTCTCCTTGTTTCTATAAATTTATAACCTTCTACATAAATTAGATCGTACTAGTTGATCTACCAAGATACTTGTTGTTGTAAATAGGAAAAACAAAAGAAACAACTAATTCAATCTATTTCTATAATTTTTAGTGGCCAATAATCTATCCCACTAAATATTGTTGGGGAGTTTAACCCTTTTGTAAATGAATGATAGATTATATAAAGGAAATTTAAGATTATGTATCTAGAAAATAGTCACTTCAATAATTTCAAAATTTATCTAACAACATGTGAAAAAGTAAAGGGAATGATATGCATCTATAAGATTAAAATAATACTCAAAGATTTATATGGGAAACTATTTGGGTAGAAAACCAATCACCATAAGGATTTCCAAATTATATTATTTAAAGTCAACAAAGGTTCAATACAACAATGTACTTTATGGAGTCACAATCTAAAATATATTATCCAAAAATTTCTCTAATGATGTACACCAATAAAATATAATTTGGTTCTATTTTTTAATCATATACAACAATCTAGCCTTGGTGAATTAGTATGAGATGATCTATATAAATATACACATGTGAATTCCAACCATCTAACTATGTAGCCAATGTAAAGAAAACTAAGATGTGTGTAAGTTTAATCCATTCATAAAATTAATTTATAATACTACACACAACACCAAGTATGATATATCTGCATAGATAGTCACCTTATAGAAATATTCATTGTTGCACATTATGAATTAATAATTATAGCTTTAACACTATCAATATAAGCATGTTTCCATTATATCTAACACAATGAACTCCTCACTTGAAGTACCACTTAAGAAAATAAATAAAATTATGGCCTCTTTTGATACCTTGTTCTAACTTCGAGAATATCATCTCTCATATATTTGACTACATGAACTCTAATTTTATGACAAGTGCTCATGTATAATTTTTCATGCTTACCCATCCCAACATTCTCTCACTTTATATTT
>VDFB02156849.1:0-21337 GCA_007258455.2 Sequoia sempervirens
GGCTTTTAGCCACTTAGCAACAAGGCAACACTTGAACTATTTGACAAAATGCTTTGGTAGACATGTATCAAAATGCAGTAGTATAGACAGAAATGAAGCTGTTTGAAAAATGCCTCAAAGAAATGTGGGAGTCTCATAGAATGCCGTGACAAAAGAAAATGCAATTGTTAGGCATCTAGTTATTAGTTGTCTGCGTGTGAAGTAATTGCATAGCTGTGGAAATTGACTTTGTAAAAACTATATTGTAATTGAAATTTTGTCATCTATATCGGTATCTAGTTACATTAGTTATGCAGTATGAAGCAATGCTTTGAGTTTGAAAGGTATGCAATGCAATGTAATCAATGTTATGAATATAAACTACAAAATTATAAATTAAAGTTCAAAACATAAAAATGTCAAGTGTTTACAATCAGCCATTATTGATCATTGATCAATCTGAAAAGTGTGAACATTTTTCTGTGTGGAAGGAAAACAAGAAAACAGTGGTTCAAAAATGAGGAATTTGTCTTCTGCACCAAATGAGAAATATTCATAATATGTGCTAGGAAGGAATAAGATTGAGTATGCAAGAACCAAGAATTGCAAAATTGGCTTATGTTTGACTTCCAAACACAAATTTTCATACTTTTCGATGTTCCAACGTAAGTAAAAAAGTATACATGTGCGTAAGTTGTAAAGTATACACTTGAATACATGTAACTCATATCTATTGAACCATGAATTTATAATGCAAATATGGACACCATCGATAAAAAAGATTTGTATTAATCAAATAGCCATGTACGCATGTACATCAATATATGTCAATATAAGTATAAAATATAGTTACAAAAAATCCATATAGGCATACAATGTCAAATATATCAAATACAAAATATGTACAAAATTGCCATGTAGGCATACAACAAAGGGCTCTACATTCAATATTCATTTCTCTCCATGCTCTGGTTCAAATACAATTTTCTTTCCCTTTCCTGGGCGACCCGATGGTGATAAATCTGTCACCCGTTTCTATTGAGGAGTGCTCCTGCTGCTCCTCCTAGCGTTTAGCTCCTGGTCAAGTTTCAACTGTTACAATAAGAAGTAAAGACATTAATATATAGAAATTACATTATAAAAATTAATATATTTAACAAAATTTAATCACTTACAGCCATTTGACAATCACTCTCCTCAATGGAAATATTTACACGCCGATGCTCAAGCATGCTCGAGCCCTATATAAACCATCCGAATAGGAATTAAACTACGAATCAATAATGGTTTGATTTTTCACTAGAACTAGTTCATCTATAACAACGAATGTAAATTGAAATTTAGTAATTTGCCTCATACCTCCCCTATCAGAGCCATCGAGGATTGTATTGCAGTAGAAACACCGATATCCATTGCCCTTGTTACATTTGGCGGTGTTTCTCTCACCAACATCTGAAAATAAAACAACAAATTATTCAATCACAAAATAGTTATCTAATTTGAAGTAATGCTTTGAGTTTGAATGATGTGTACTTAAACGTAACCAACAATATGATTATCAATTTTTAAAAAGCAAGCAATAACTGGGACAATCACATTGAAAAACAAAAGACCCTTTAGGACAAATTTTAAGTGAAAAAGTGTCAAAACACAATGTAAAATATGACAACCAATATGAGAAGAAGAGATGATCTAGTCAAAAGGAGCTTTGATAGTAGCCAACTGAGTTAAGTATGACAAATCCAAGTATCACTGTTGCAAGGAATGGAGTAAGAGCTAAATAAAGATACAATGACAATAAAAAATGATGGAGCTAACTTTTCAAGGGCCTATTCTTCAAAACCCTTATTAAACGCTTGTCATAGTTTAAGATATGCAATAAATGTTTGACAATGGAATTAACCTTTTGAGGATGACAGTGATTAAATTGAGGTCTTCTTTTACCATGAAAAGACTGAATATTCTTTCTTTGGCCTATCATTATGATTTTTAAGTTTCCTCACTTGAGTTAAATATAATAGTCAAGTGTTTATACCAAAGATGATAGAGAAAATAATCATGAAAAGGAAAATATGATGGTGATCAATGACAAGGCTGTGGCACATTTGACAGTCGAAAGAGTAGAGGAATGCATAGTGAGCATCATGGTACAACTTATGATATAAGTTAAGCCACATGGTTGATGTGCTTTGAATCCTTGCATCTAAAGGAAATTTTCTTAACATAAATATTGCTAGGGAGTTTTAATGTTGCCATTGTAGTTGGCATTAAAGCTGGTACCTGCAACATTGAAAATTATCCTTATATAAGAATTCCCTCCATCTTGTTGATTGGCTTATAACACTCTTGATGGTGGCTATATGAAATCTAATTATGATTCCTCTTCTACATTAGAGGGTTCATATCCTTGATCTGACTCTTCTAAATTATCATAATCAAAATCACTAGCTTCCATATTCAAAAATTCCCAACCAACATCTTCAATAAACTTATCTAGATCATCAGTAATAGTCTTACAAATTGGTTGCCAGTTCAAGTTCATTCTACTTTCATAATACTTTTTATCCATGGAGTTCATCCATTCCTTGATGCCATCAAGTGAAGATTCAGGAATGGCGTACATATGGAGTACATCTTGCTTTAATTATTTGAAAACAATAGCCATATCAAATCCCTTTTTCCCAAGTCCTACTCTCTCAAGGTTAACAATCTCAATCTCACTAATAGTGATTACTAAGAAAGGTAATTCCACCAACTCTACCAAAAAATTTACCATAGGAACAATAAAAGTAGAGGATTTGAAAGGAACTCCATGAAAACCAAGCTCTCTAAATGGTATATAAAACTCTAGTTCAAAATATTTTAGATGAGGTTGCTCCATAGCTCTCTTACTCACTTGACAAATCCTTGAAACTATGTATTGATTTTATTTTTCCTGTTCCTCTCTTGTTGTTCTTCCTTAATTTCATTGGTGCAGGAGCACCTAGGAAGCAATAGAGAGCACACTAGGAAAAATGTGGAAGTATAGAATGAGTTTATGACTTAGATGTATGCCTTCA
This sequence comes from Sequoia sempervirens, assembly GCA_007258455.2. NCBI lineage: Eukaryota > Viridiplantae > Streptophyta > Pinopsida > Cupressales > Cupressaceae > Sequoia > Sequoia sempervirens. The sequence goes on from VDFB02156849.1 coordinate 3,039, forward strand.
GGAATTTTTGTGGTTGGAATGATGTTTTCTAATAAGGTCATGTTGACCATGGGTGAGAAACAAAAAGGTTCTAGTCCAAAGTTTAGGAATGGAGGTTTTTGCAATTATTGACAATTTTTGCAAAAACATGCTCCTTTTGTGTTTGAGTGGCCAACAAGGGCCCATTGGCAAAAAAATTGTTGGGAAAGCATATTTAAAGGTTTCCTCGACCTTTGTACAAGGTTGAAAGTACATTTGTACGGATTGTTTTGTTGGAAATTGAAGGAAAACAGTTTTTTGAGTGAAATTTTATGTTTTCTAGTCTGAAAGAAGGTTCTAATGGATTAAATCTGGTTTTGTGTTGTGTAGGATGTAGAATAAATCTAGTACAAGTTTTTTGTAGTCTTTAGATAGTTCTTTCAATCATTTTCTTGTCTCTTTGTAAATATTTTTGTTTCTTTGTGCTTGCTAGCCTGAAACAGGTAGTGCTGAGTAAATGGGGTGCTAGAGCACTTTTCCACCGTACAAACTGTACGACCTTTTGGAAATAGTGCCTAGACACCATGCTTGTACATATGTTAGTTGGTAGGTTTTTTTTGAGTGCAGGAGTTGCTAGCAAAGTGATGCCCTAAGTGAGCCAGTGCAGGTCCAGCTAGGAAAAACTTGTTGTGCAGGTCACAAATCTTGCAGGGGTGTTGAGCCATTGAGGATTTTCTTCTTGGAGGAGGTAGGGTGGTGTGTTACCTTGTTACTACATGAAGGAGGAGGCTCCATCTATCCATTTGGTGTGTAAACAAATTGGAAGTTTGCTAACTGTCAAGGGAAGGCTTAAAACCCTAGTTTTTGCTCCATTTCATGTTTGAGCTTTGTATGGACAGTGGAAGGCTGAAACCTCAAGAATCTTTGAGTGCTGTCCATGTGAACCAAGAACCTTGGAAAAAGAGTGGGAAGTCCTTTCGAGATTTGTGAGTTCTAACCTATTTTGTAGGTGAAGGAGACCTAATAGGGGCTCAAGGGCTACTAGCCTTTCAAACCCTAGCTAAAGGATTGGTGAGAGCGATGGGAAGTTGAAGTCTTGGAGGTTGTTCAAACACCTTTGGAGGACAATTTGAAGCCTTTTAAGACTTATCACTACCCCTGCAAGAGTTGATGGAGTGTTGAGGAAGATTGGTCTTTAGTATAGTGTAAAGGCTAAGGAAGAGTTGTGGCAATGAACCAAGGTGGACTTGGTGGTTGGAGCTTGTGATAGAAGAGGTTGATCCGGTGAGGTCTTACAAGGAAAGGCCTAGAGCAGGAATCAGTGATTGATTCCTTCAACCCCTCTCCCTATCAGATTGGTATTAGAGCAAGCAAAAGATTTGGGATTGATCTTGTATGTCAGAGACATAGTCTAGTGGTTCTAGCATCATGGTGACAAATGTTGAGTTGGCCAAGAGGGTTGAAGAAATAGAGGAAGACAATAGGGTATTGAGAGAGAAGTTAGACCAACTTGAGTAAGCACTGAATGTTTTTCGGTTTGATGGAAGAATAGCAAAAGAAGAAGAGGTTGTAGAGGAGGATAGAATCCCTGAACCTGACCCTATATTGAAAGAGGATCCCTTCTTGAAAGCATTGAAGGCTTTGAGTGGAAAATCACTTGAAGGAGTACCACTGTTTAGTGGAAAGATGGAGGCTGATTTAGTTATGGATTGGATAGAGGGAATGGAAAACCATTTTGAGTGTGATGGAGTCACTGAAGCACAGAAGGTAAAGGTGGCTAAATAAAGACTAAGAGGTTCTGCCTTAACTTGGTGGAAATTCATTCATACAGAGAGGGAGAAGGAAGGCAAGCAACCTATCTCTACTTGGAAGGGAATGGTTGCCAAGGTGAAAGAAGCATACCTACCTAAAGACTATGAAATTCAGTTGCATAAGAGGAGATAGAGTTTGAGGCAAAGAGATCAGGAGATGAGTTCCTATACTGAGGAGTTTCAAAGACTTTGCATGAGGTCCAATGTCATAGAGGATGAAAGTATCAAGGTGGCAAGGTATCTCAATGGTTTCAAGTGGAACATTCAAGAGTAGATGGTTCTCTTAAGCCCCAAACAAAGGCACCAATGTTATCAATTGGCATTGGGCCATTGAAGAGAGGAGTAAGAGGAAGCAAGATCGACTTCTAAGGGTAGAGGCAAAGGCAGGAGATCACAAGAGATCAAAAGAGGACAACTGGTGGCTACCAAGGTAGAGAGGCAATGACCAAAGAAACCAAGGAGAGTCAAAACCTCATAGAGCATGGAGGTGTTCACATCTTACAAGAGGTGGATATAACAGTGTAGAGACCCAAGGAGGCTTCAAACAGAGAAGAGTGTTCTCCCGTATGTACCGCTTCTAGGCCTTTCCTTGTAAGACCTCCTTGGTGCTTTGCTTCACCAATCTAACCTATAGGCCCCTCACTTACCCAGTGCCCCTCGTTTGTCCTGACCAACCCCCCTTCTATCATTCATCAAGATCAATATACATTGACCTTCTTGCCCTCCCAAAAGTTTAGACCATCCACACTACAAACCGACATCTGATCTTCTGCTATGGTTCCTACTAATTCCAGGATATGCTGCAAATGAAAATGAAGCATAGTTAATCATCTCCTACCCATTGGCTGAAGAATGCATGCTTAATGTTTTGATACATGATATCACTCTTCAAGCCTCATGGTTGAATATCAAAATCCAAGATGGTGGGCCTTCTTAGAGTTCTAGTCATCTTTCTTCCTCTTCCACCAAATGTTGTCCTTATCCACATGCTTGCCAACCTAATTGGCTTTGTTTCTTTGAAAGTTGAAGTTTCTCCCGAGTCACCGCAGCTCTCCTTGATCCTTCCAACTCTTTCATTTCTACAGATCAATCTTTGGGATTTCAGTCACTTGTACCTGGCCATGGTTGATGTGTGCTTTTGAATCCTTGCATCTAAGGGGCCAAAACCTTAGGGGCCTTAGATGAGAAAGAAGTAATGTTTTTCTTTTCTTTTTATGACCTAGTAGTGAGATAAAAGAGGACTCAGAGTAGAAAAATGAAAAGAAGACATAAATCATGGACCATACTATATCACCTACATGCTAGCTACAACAAATGACATAAATGTAGTAGGATGAAGGATAGGGTATTGCAAAAGTATATTGAGGAATATATAAGAATGAAGAAGAATTCAATGGATCAAATTAGTGTCAATGTTTTCCTAAAAAGATCTCCCACACCCTATTAGGGAATTTGGCTTCTAAGCATTTTCCACGCCCCATGGAAAAAGTTTCTGAGGAGGCTCCAATAGTTGAGAGTTTAATGAGTACTTATAACTTTCCATGCAATCATTAGTTAGAGAACATATAGGGAAACTTGATGAGCTATGCAAACAAATGAAGAGAATATAGGTATTTTGACCTAGTCTTAAGCATCTCCAAGCATCTAGGAGATATTGAAGGAGTCTTGGCTGATAGATAGGGTCGAGGATAGAAGTTTTATTTTTGGTTACATTGACATCATGTAGGACATCCATAGTCTTATTCTTGGTTACGCTGACATCACAAAAAAATATATAGGATGGAGTAGAATGTAGCTCTACCTTTGTCAGTTCCATGTTAAATTTTTATTATATATAGCTTGCTAGTGTAGGAATTCTAAGACAAACAATCATGGTAGGACCATTCTTAAAAGATTTCAAATAATAACCTAGTGACCATATACTCTTATGACTATATATACACAAATCTAGATTAAACTTAGAATTCATTAACTTTAAGTTCTCTTTATTCTATATTACCTCAGTGAAAGTTTGAGCAAATCTACTTGCACTCGGAGGTGTTTCCTTGAAACCTCTAACAACACCCTATTCAACATCCAAAATCACATATTCAAATACCATTCGTAAAACAATGCTATTAACACATGTAATAAATTTATAATTGTTTACTAACTTTACATACCCCACTGATAGGTGTACTGCAAAAATAAGTAGATTGATTGGTGTACCCAGGGTCAACACTGTGACCCTGCAATTTTATTAAAATAATAAAACTAAATTAGTTAATCTTGCATTTCACAATCAAAATTTAATAAACTAAATTCAATGAACATGTGAATTTTACCCCATCGTTAATACCATATGCCTCATGCGTAATGTCACTCTCCATCCCCATGATGCATGCATTAGGTTGTGAAACATATGGATCCTGCACCCTCACCTCCCAGGGCCTAGGGGTCATAAAACAAGTGCTCCACAAGATCGACACACATGGCCTTGAAGGCCACCACCTGAAGACTCGGATTGCAATGGGGCTAGTGTGGTGGATGACACTCCGAGTCAAGGATGTGATCGCCTACAAAGTCTCTACATCAACACTCTCCTTTGCAACTACGGCATCACAATCTGCTCACGAGGCGGCCTAGCAAGAGGTCGTCTCCCCTGTAGTGTAGGATCCGGTTGTGCACCAAGCCTATTCTATGCTGACCCCCCACCTCTCCCCTGAAACTCCCTCATATCAAAATAATTCGGGATTTGGTTCAATACAAACTCACAGTATAATTTCCTAAGAAAATATTGGGGGACTTCACAGTTATTGCACGGTGGGTAATCAAAGACCATATACCATCTGTCATAAAAATGGTTCCTAATCTCTTGGTGGTGGCACCAATGAATAGGAAACCTCTTTGCATTGAGGGTGATATTTTTATTTGTTCTAGGGTCAGTGAATAGAGAGCACAAATCGCCTTTAGTAATCTTTAAATCTTTTACTTGTTTATATGATAATTTGTCTGCATAATATGCCCTCGATGTTTGCCTCCTATTTTTCCATCTAGATATTTGTTGGGTAATTGCATTTACATTTCTTAACAAATCCTTCAATGAATCTGCTAGATGTATTCTTTCTGTGGTTGAAGAATTTTGATCACTCAACCTACTAATAAGATCCTCAACTTCTTTTCTATTGTTTTCAATTTCACTCCTCAAATTTTCTTGAGTGCCAGGAGGGTATTGAGAGAATGGTGGGGGAGGTTGATTTTGTTGTTGAGGCTGATTTGGTTGAGGATTTCCTACAAATTAAAAAAAAAATTCATTTCTAAACTAAAACAAACAAAATCAATTTAAAACTAACAAATTCAAAACAAATACCAAACAATACTTACCTCTTGCATCTCTTCATTGTCGGCACCATATTTGTGAAGAAATCCAATTGTGTTGATGAATTTTGAAGAAATCACCTCTCCAAGAACATGAGCATATATGGGTTTTTGGCCGGCAGAGCTAAAACACAGAAAAAATGAAATGAGAAATGATATTTGGATTTGCTTTTTTTTTGCTTTTAAAAAGACATAACGCGAACGCGGTTCGCGTTATGTCTTGTTTTTTTCTTGTTTGGCCACAAAAGTGCAACCATCTTGGTGCACTTACCCAACTATTCAATTATGGAAACTAAAACAGAACGCAATAACAATGAACAAAACTCAGAAAATAAACTTTAAATGCTAGAAAATGCAATGCATAATATGCAGAGGGACTAATTCACCCAAGGTGGTGAATGTCTTGGCAGTGATGGTTTTTTTTAAAAATTTCTAAATTTTTGAATTGAATTTTATGCTTTTTATGCTTTATGAACTATATGTGAGATGCAAATGTAGATTTTGACTGTTTTTCAATAAAATTGGATGCAAAAATGCAAGGTATATGAGCTTTCACTAATGCACAATTTGAAACCATAAAATGCAATTTGACCAAGTTCTAATGCAATTTTAATGAAAGCAAGATAATGCACTCCAAATAAAAAAAAAAGGTATTCTAAATGCAGGTTCACCAAAATGAAAGGTGGAAAATTGGGTGCTCCCACCTTTAGGGTTTAGGTACCTAAAAGGGTCAATTTTCACTAACTTTCACTCAAGAACAAACCCTTGAGATCTCAATGCAAAAGAGATAGAGATCTTGCAAGAGGGTTGTCCTAGGGGCTGAATGATCTAATGAGGGGTTCACCACCAATTTTATTTACTTGGAAAAGATAATGAAATGCAATACGTAAAAAAAAACCCTAATTGAATGCAAACTAACACTATGTGACCTAGAAAGATCAATGAAATGCAAGAGAAAACTATAAAAAAAAGTGTGCACTTGGGAAACTAGAGATGGATGAATGGAGGTCTAAATCACTAGAAAATCTATTGTCAAGGATGACTGGGACTCATTTGCCAAGTTGGACGAATTAGTCCAGTTTTTAGGAAATTGTGCAAGAACAAAAATTTGCCAAAAGGGTATCCAAATTTGCAAAATCCTAAAAATACACTGGAACTGGGGCTCATTCGCTAGAAGTGGTGAATCAATCCAATTAGGCTTTTCTACCACTTTCAAAGTTCATTTTTTCTTCCTTGTCTTCTTTTTTATTCTTGACTGGTTCCTAGATCTGAATCTCTAATTTCCACCTTGTAGATAATCTCCAAGGTTCTCCAAGGCTTGATGAAAACTTTGACAACTTTTCTCCAATCTTGTTCCTTATGAAATATGTAACCTAAACCTATAAATCACACACAAAGGAGAGGGAAAAAATGTTGTTGGGTTAGTGGATAGGGGTTTTCCTTGGTCAAACCCCTTGTTGGAAATCAATCCTTGAAATGAAAGTAAATATGAATGGAGAATGATGAATGAACAAAAGATAATGTTACAACTCACCAAACCCTAGCAATAAGGTGGTGCAATTATGCTTGAAATAGTTGAAATGGACATGGTTCTTGACTCTTGCTTGAAATGTTGATCTTGCTTGAAACACTTGACCCTACATAACAATTGTTAGCACAATAACAAACATGACATGAAATATTTGGCATGATGATTGGTACTTGAATGTTGCACTAAAAATGCTTGATAATCTACCCTCAAATGCACTTGAATGCTCTTGTGAATGGTCAAATGCTCTTGTGAACTCTCTTGAATTCTTGATGTTGAATATGAGTGAAAGAACCTTCTATTTATACTCAATGCTGCAAGAATTCCCAAAATTACAACACTACAAGCCGACATTAGATCTAGGAGAATAAAATCCCACCAGAAATTTGAATTAAATTTTATTTTGGGCCACACGAGACTCATTCACCCAAGATGATGAATCAGTCCCATTTGGCATAATGTATGGGAACAAAAACCAAAAGTGATTAGAAATGAGTGAAATCCGACTTGGGGCCAAAAGATCTAGGTGGGACCCATTTTTCCAAGGTGGCGAATGAGTCCCAAACACTAAATCTGAGTCACACAAGTGAGGAACATCTGAATTATGATTGGTCAACGATGGGTGTTAGGATTATCCTCGAAAAGATGCAATAAATAAGACTTGTGGATGCAAAATAGGGTCAATTAAAGCATGAGAAAGGCCAATTATTAATGACAAGGCTAGAAAAGTGTGAAAGTGTGTTACAACACTTTACAACACTTTACAACACTCCAAATAAGGCAAGATTAAAGTTGATTTTGATTAAAAATAGGTTTATTATGTAAAATTATTTGATAAAATCCTAGGAAAGTGTGAAAGTGAGTTACAACACTTTGCATCATTTTAGCAAGGTACCATTAAAATCCATTAGTTCACAAGGGCCGAAGACCTAATGTGAATGTTTCATCCACATTACAACACTAAATTAAGGCAAAATGAAGCCAAAATCCACAAGGAGGGCCCAAGCAAGTGTGAAAATGTAAAGGGATACATTTTTCTACACTACATTTATTAGAACATGAAACATTAGCCTATCCCAAGCTAGGGGAGGCCACAAATAGGAGACCTCAACCTCAACCTCAACTTGAATATTCTAAATTAACATGGATAGTCCAAACTTGTGAGATCAATAGTCCAATAGGGGCACAAAGCCCACAAGCACACTAGCTTGGTAAGAGTTTGGAGTATAAAGTCACTAGCATGAATACCAATAGCTTCAATAAAAAGGATTGAATCTATGAGCACAATGGATCAATGAGGGCACAATTCTTGTGATCACAATGGTCTAACAAATGTTTGAAACTTGGTATCTACAACAAAAATGACATGAATGATGAAATAAAAGGTTTTAATTAAAATTAGGATTTAAGTGTAAAAAATATTTAAAATTAGTTAAAATATAAAGAAAAATAGAAAAAGAGTTGTTTTTCCTATTCATCATTCTTTCTTATTTTGGAAATAATTTGGAAGAAGAGAAAGAAGATAAATTTGGGCATTTTTATACTCAAACCTTGAAAGCTTGCATCAAAGGAAAGATTGAATTTTGAGAAATATTTTTTAGTGTGAGTATTTTGAATTGATGTTCAACAACTCCATTTCTATTTTTTTTTTCTAACCATCAAATTAAAATTTCCATACTTAATAATCTTGAGGGTAAGGATCTTTAATAAATTTTATTTCATCTCTTAGGTATAAAGACTAAGTTTTATCTCCACCAAATGAGATTATGAGTTTGATTATACTCTATAAACATATTCTTCATGTAGGTCTCTCTTTCCACTCAATTTGATTTGGAAAATATCTACTTAGTAGTAACATGTGAGGAAATTATTTGTTCATGTATCCATTTAAAATGTGAGACCAATCTATATTGAGTAGCATTCTATAAGCATATAAAATTTTAACTATTAGAGTAAAATGGTAATCATCTAATCAATTAATTCTTATGTCCCCTTTTTCTTTATTCACTTAATCTAATCTTAGGATTTTTTTTCTATTTTTAGGTCATGTTGTCTCATAGCATAGGATGAGGACATTTTTCATGATCTAATTTAATCCTCACTTAGGGTTTTATTTTTATTTCTTTTATAAGGATTCGTAATTCAATTGTAATAATTCCTCCAAGAAGATAATTACATCAATACAATTCTTAGTTTGTTGAGAGAATTAATTTCTTTGATTTCTCTTTTTGATAGGTATTTTGGTTGCAAGATATTTTAGAGAGCTATGGGGTTCAACCATCAACTTCAATATTAACTACCTCAATTCCAATGTACATCTAAATGAAAATATCTTAGGATAGTTGCATGTGAATATGGTCTATCTCTACTACCACAGTCACTTTAGTTTTGTCAAGGTACACCACTTTACAATTTGAATTTTCTAGTTCTAATTCTATTTTTTGACAAATTAACTATGGAATTGCATTGCCTAATGCACCTAGATCAACAATATAATTAGTTATTATTATTTTAAAAATATATGAATTTTAAATGAGTTATCATTTTCTCCTTATACAAAGAAACATTAGAATGAACTACCTTATTTATGCCTAAATTGCTCATTTTACTAAACAATGACTAGATTAGGGAATTCTTTTTATTTATCAACTAATCCAATTCAAACAAATAAATAATAACTTTATTCCTTTTTGAATCATCCACTTTTTTATAAGATACTTTGTTGGATTATTTGGGACCATTATATTTAAAAGTGATATTGGTTCCTTTAAGGGATAGAGTATTCATGTTGAATTTGGATCAAGTGGATAATTATGAGTGATATTAATTCTAGGATGGACATAGTAAGAGGGTAACTAGTTTTAATTCCTATATTATAGTAATTTTTCTAATATCAATGAAAATCTTAAACTTCATCAGTATTATCCTCTATCTCATTGCTACTTTCTCCTAGGAAAGGGAAATCATAAGTTTCAACAACCATTATAGTGTTAGGATTTCTCCTTGCATGAGTGTTTTATTTTTATTCATTAAAAAATTATCTATGTTATTCATCTTGATTTGTATAATGTCCAAGGCTATAGTGACTTATTTACAATCTCTTTTACCATATTATGTCATAACATGGACCTCAAACCAATTAGGAAATGTACTATCTAGAATATTAATACTAAGTATTGTAGTAATTGGTATTTTTCATCCATTCAAGTTATTAGATAGATTCAATATATTATTCCAAGGCCCTTTTTATATTTGGATTTAAAAACCCTTTTTAGTGAATTAGATCTGCATTTCTTCAACAACAATTTTTTTCCTTTGTAGATTTATGAGTTTATTTCTAAAATTTTGAACCATTCTTTGCATGTTTTCAAATTTTGGGTTAGAAGTTACATTATTTGTAGGATGAGAAAATCATAAATTATTTAAATGGGTAGGCAAGTGTGCAGATGAATTAATTAAAAAGGGAGATGAATATTTTTTATATGTGGGTTGATATTCCTAATTAGGTTGTAAACACATAAATGTAGGACTTAAATACATATTTTGGTTCATAAAGCATTACCTTTGAGAGGCTATGTGATGGTTACCATTATTGGGAATGGCCAAATTTTTAGTTAAAAAAGGTAATTGGGATGGTTGGGTTCTCTACCTGTAGAGGTGGATAATAAGTAGGTGAGACTTGACTCATCATGGACATTTGATGATCCAACATGTATGATTTACCATTAGGGTTTGATTATGCCAAATTTAGTTGATCAAAAGTGGATGAACAACTCCAAATACAATGCCTTATAGGTCAACATTTATAGAAATAGCATAAGCATAAAGCAATATTGTATGGTTTTCTTGATTCATGGAAAAATCTAGTCATGGGATCTAGAGCTCATAAAATTTTAAAATAGCATCCTTAGCAAGCATTAGAAATATTTTAGGGTGGAGTGATCTAATAATACATCTTTTGGAAATGTATATTGAAGAATATAATTCATTCTATAGGTTTATTTTTCATAAAGTGATATAATAATACATCTTTTGGAAATGTATAATGAAGGATATAATTCATTCCATAGGTTTATTTTTCATAACAAAAAATAATTAATAGAATTTGAAATGATCAATGGATATAGTTTTCAAATCATTCCATGAAGTTATAGAGGCATAATATAAGTGAAATTAATAATTATGTTATTTAGTCTAGTGTGAATGGGAATAACTTATAGGTATATCTTCAAGCTAGATTTAAAAGAATAGTAAGGTATCCTAAGAAAAATGAATATGTTCTTTGGGAGGTTAGGAGTCATTGTGTTTATTTTTTTCCATAAAATATTGATCATTTTTAGGCATATCTTGATTATTAAGCATATAAATAATTTACCAACAATCCAAGTAGGCTTTGTAGGTGTTTAAGTGTTTAGTTCTAGGTTAATTGGAATATGATTCATTGCTATTGGATTGGCTATATGGATAAACACTAGATTAATAACAATATTTAAAGTAGTAGGTTGAGCAAAAAGGGTACCATTTTTTTTGGGTCAATGGAATTATAAATAACAAGAGTGAACTAGGTTGGGTTTGAGAAGAATAATAGGGAAACAATATATAATGGAACAAATTAGATCCATAAATATGGTTGTAACATTAGGGTCAAAACCTTGAGGATTCTTACTTTCCCCCTTATTAGGATTTATTTTTATAGGTGTTTGTAACTTTTGATAATCAATATCTTTACTAGATGAAGATTAAGACCTTGTAATACTACCAAAAGGATCTAAGGTGCCATTATTCTCATCGATAGACTATTGATATCTCATTTAAATTTGCAACAACATAAGTGAGAAAAATACTCTCTTGAAAAAGATTATAAGTCCTCTAAGTTCTAGGATGCTTATGTGTATGCATCTAATTTTTTACTTAGATTTGGGGCTAACACTCACAAGGTTTCTGGGATGCTACCTTGGACTTGTATTTATAACCTCATTCTCATGGTAAAGGTATTTTGACATTGATATTTCTTGATTTAACAAACCTTTAGAAATTGATGTATATGATTGTAGCTACATATGATGTTCATACTTCCACAATATTCACCTACAAAAAAATGTGAGATCTTTCCAACCCATTTATCATGATCTCATCAAGGATAATTCATTAAAAAATTTAACATTTAGCAATATGATTTATCAAAACCAATACTACTAAAATAAATTGGTATTTTAAAAAGATTTAAAGGAAGGAAAGGGGGTAGGAGAAATAATGAAATCACTTTGATCTACAACTAAAAGAATTGACAAATATTTATCACTCTATAAATATCATTAACTAGCATCAAGTAAGTAGACAATTGACAACTACAATATAACCAATGGTAGTGCAATCATCTAAACAAATTATGTATAATAGAACCTAATAATCTATTTGTCACTAGTGTGCACTAAATAGAAAATGAGATTCCACTAAACACAAATGTGAAATTCTTCATTCAACACATAAGTAAACTACGTGATGATGCCAAGAATCATTAAAATTTAATTGTATTGCATAATTAGAATTACACTTAATTTGGAGATTTGAACAAAAAAAAAGAAATTCTAGATAGAAGAAAGCTCTAAAACAATCTAACTCTAAGACACTATAGACCTAAGAATAAAGTTTCCAACCCTAACAAATGGTAAAAATCTTGCTACAAATATATCTTCTCATACTTATTAATAGATCTTATACACTTAGTTGATGACAACAAATAATACCCAAAAATCTCAAGATATAAAAAGTTCAATAGAAATATTGATTTTCCAAAAAGATCAAATAGTATTCTAGAAATAATCACCACACTTACCTCTTGCTCCACTAATACTTCAAACATTCCCCCTCTTAAATTTTGCAGTCAAGAGAGCCTCATCTTGAACTTCATGAATTGCTCCAGCTCCAATCCAATAATAAATAGATCCAAGGTGAATTTGATTTCCTAATTAAACCCATGTATATCAAGGAAGGTCATTAGAATTGATTAAACAATTGTAAAAGATTAACTTTTTCTTTCCAAACCATTAAAAATATGTTTAGTAATGCACTTCAAACAAGAGAAAACAATAACAAATAATTGCCCTTTTACTTGGTGGAGGAGAAGAAATCCCTCTTTGAAATGTTTCTTGTATAAAAGAGTTCCAATTGGTGTTCTCATAGTTTTAGGTTTGCATCATAACATCATGGTCAAATATGGCTAAATTAATGCTTCATTGTCCTTGGATTCATGGCTGGGATCACAGGCCACATGCTCAGGGCATAGATGCTCATAAACGTTCATATCTTTTGGCATAGGAGGGTCCACTAGGTATGACTCAAACAGAGAATCCAAACACCAATCTTTTCGAAGGCCTAGATGAAAGTGCCATCACTAGTATAAGACAACCTGGCTCACGATATATGAGGCGGTGCGCTTGAGCTTACTGGATATGATAAGCGGTGATTAATGATAGAGGTTGATTCAGATCGAAATCTATGATGGGTAAAGAATGGCATTTTCGATCGTGCACAATGATTGTTTCATCATTTTGCTGTAGGAAAATGACATCCCTCCCCACTGCTCCTTACTAATTATGCTTGGCATTTACGAAACATGCTCACGAGGGAAGGCTCAGGAACCAAATTTGGCTTATTCCGAGGGAAGGCTCAGGAACCAAATTTGGCTTATACCGTTTCACCATGAATGATGATAGAACACATCGTACTCTCAAAGTGAATAAGTTCGTTGAGGACGAACAACAAATGCAAAGAAGTGTTCTGCCCGTCGTCCTGTTTAGCGACCGTGGAGTAATGGCATGAACCTCAACTAACTTCGTGGCATTAAGAATACCTCAATGCACAGAAAACTGATGGGCCCTAAAAATCTGACGTTCTTTTATTTGTTCTTTAGCCCATTAAGAGTACCCCAATGCACAGAAAACTGATGGGCCCTACAAATCTGACATGATTTGATTTGTTCTTTGCTTTTAAGGGGCCATGTGAGCGACCGGGTGCATGGGTTAAGCTGGAAAAGAAGAACACACTAGCGTCAACCGTGGCTTGTATTCATTTGCTTCATGGATGTCAATATCGTTGAAGGGAGGCGAGATAGCATGGTGGCCAAAAGCATACAAGATTTAATATGTCGTTTTTGTGACATGGGATTAGTGGAGATAGAATGGCACTTTGTTATGGAGTGCTCAGCGTATAAAGATATTCGGGTCACTTATGGGGACACCTTACAAGTGGATAACTTAAATACCTTGTTTGAGGAGGAAAGGTTGGTCAAATCAGCAAATTACATCATCAAAATTCACTGTCGTAGAGCTGACCTCGAGCGAAGATCTCAGGGTGTTTAGGGTCTTCTCTTTTCGATGGTGGTCTTGTGTTGTTCCTCGGTCCCATAGGCTGTTGTGGCCTCGTGGACGTTATTAAAATATTTCATTTCATTTCAATGTCTCGGAACTCAAATCAACGGAGGGCTACTCAAGTTAACACCATTTTTGTCCACTAAGCCAACCAAAACATGGCAAGTAACACTTAATCCTCAATGCTATGGGGGGATAAGGGAAGGGAGACAAGACTCGTTAAAGTGGCAGGCTAGGAGTCCATGTCTGTAACCGGTGGTGATAACAATGTGGAGGGATGACTCGAGTCATTTGGCAAGGGCAATAAGTGGTCAACACAAGATTAAAACATAAAGTGCAAGGGGCCACTTGGGAATGAAAATGCTAATGGGTTAGGATTTAAATAAAAGGGGCCGCTAGGGAATGAAAATGTTAATGGGTTTATTTTTAGTTTGGGTTGTATGGAGATTGGAGAGGAGTGTTTTATTAGGGTTTTGAATTTTTTTGAGTAAGTTGGCCTTCCTTGTGTCATATCGTATCATTGATGTTTGATTTCTCTTGTCTTTTTATATTTATTGTGGATTCTTTTAAGTCCATTTCTTTATAGGCCTTAATTGGTTCCAACCCAATAGTTCATATTGGTGTTGACAACTTAGTAGCTCTACACCATGGCTCCTATGAACAAGTGCCCCAAAAATTTTGTGCCAAAAGTATTCTACAAGGCATGTCCTCTAAAATCCCTATAGATGTGGTTTTACCCATCCCTAAATTTGATACTGCATGTCAATAGTTAGAGTAATTTACTCTTATAGGTTACTTTGTGGGGCGAACCCCCTTGAAAACATGCTAAGGGAATGGGTTATAAAAATTGGTTCCCCCACAGGGTCTGATTCGATGCTATTTAAAATCTCACAAAAGGGTTTCTTCTTTTTCAATCTTCTAAAATCAATCATGTTCATGTTGTCCTTAAACATAGTCCTTGGTTTGTTTGTTCTTCCCTACTGGTTTTCCAACCATGAACATGGGACTTCACAATCTTAGATTACAAGAAACTTTGTGTGCCTATATGGCTTGAATTTCTAGGCCTTCCCTTGCCTTGTTGGCACTTTTTGCACTATATTGCTTCTTTTTTGGGGGAAGTTCATTTGCATTGAACTCGGCCACTTCTACCAAGCTCGACCTCAGAAACAGGTCTATGTTGAAGTTGATTTTCCTAAAGACTTGAAAGAATAGCCAATCTCATTCATGCCCAATGTTGGTTATTTTTTATGAACCAAACTTGATCTCATCCCTCACCTACGAATCTGCCAGAATTCAGTTACTAGTAAGGGTGAGGATTGGCCAACACACAAGTAAGGATTTTAAGGCCCTTACTTCTTCACTTTGTGTTTTGTGAGACCCATGAGGGTGATCCTTAAACATGCTCACATGATATTCATTTTAACAAGAGCATTTCTATACACAGATGAATTCCTTCAAAGTGAAAATGGGTAACATTCATCAAGGGTTTGGCTGACCCTTTAATAAACTATTTTCCATTGCAAGGAACCAAGTAACACTTCAAGTTGGGACATTATGATTGAAAGTTTTTATGATTTTATTCTCATTTTAAGCCTCTAGCTAGGTGCGTTACTAACTCAACTTACTCTTAGATATGTTGATGAAGGGACTAGTGCCTTGTCCACTGGACAATGGAGTCACATTTGCAATTGATCAATAATACCCTAACAATTCAACTCAGTAATTTGTGGATTATTGGAATACTACTTTATAGCATTCAATTCATTGCATCTAAAACATAGCTTCTTACCAAATCCTATATCCATTCATCACAAATCCATGACCTTACTTTAGCATTAAATCAACCCTTTGAATTGAAGCATAAATAAACTCATTCATTCAGTTTGAACAACAGAAGACAAATGAAATTATCATTAACAATTTAATTCATAATCTGCAAGGAAATCACACATGAGAGTATATTTTAGTACTGATATTTTTTATTACTTATGTTACTGTAAAACCATTTAAGATCATTACATCATGACTCGTACCCTAAACTTGTTCCTAAGAAATGGCAATACCACCTCAAAAGCCGCCATGTCTTCCCTTAATCTTCATTAGTCACCTACGATCTGACAATTAACACGCATCACCAACCTGATCCATGCCTTTTCATTTATATCGGTGAAGTACATAGAGTCAACACTTGAAGAGAATATTGCATAAAATGTCCCATCGCATGTCGTGGATTTGCCCCACCCCTCCAGGGTTCAATCTGCAATGAGAGCATTGGTGCGATGAAATTTAGACCGTTGGATCACTGCTCACTTTGGAAATCTACATCACATCATGTGTCACTGATTCAAATTTGAAAATCTAGACCATATCAGTGACATCTTGAAACCAACGATGAAACCATATTGTGTCGCATGCACCTGCATGAAAATCTGAGGCACCAGAGATATCGCTCACAAGAACACCTCGAATTAGCAAAAGAAAACCATGAACAAAGCAATTCATCTCTCATCACCAATTTGAACAAAACAATCGCACAACCATCCACAATGAGCGATGGAACAAAAATCAAAGGGCCTTCAGGTCATCGCTCATCGCCCATTTGAAACTCATAACTCAGAGAAAATTCACAATGAGCGATAAGAGAAGATACAACAAGCACTAGGGTCCATCATACATTGCTAATTCTCATTATGAAATTCATGAGAAATTAACGATATGAAAGAAGCCAACGACAACAACAACAACAACCCACAAATCGTGCATTGCTAATGTGAAACTTCAAACCCACAACCTATGATCTGCGATGCGTGAAATAAGAGAAATGCTATCCATCACTAGTCCCTAATACAAGTTAGTTTTCAGAAAACCATCCACAATGAGCAAAACCAAAGAAAAGCTGCTCATCACCCATTTGAATTTACATTTCAAAAGTCATCTGCGATGAGTGATAAAAGGAAACAGTGGTCGGGACTTAAGTGAAGACAATTTAGCACATGCCCGCAAGTTGTTTTAAGATGGGGATCATCTAGGAGGATGCATAAAAGGCCTCAAGGACTTAGAACATAAAATTTTAAAAGGATGTAAAGGCTAAATAAGGTTAATTGATAAACCTTACAAAATATAAGAATGTCGAACCTAGGGTGAGGGACCGGTTACTCCATGAGTGTTAATGACTCAATACATTTTAAGACGACCGAAAATGGGCATCAGTAGGTCAACGATGAATTACAACCTTAACAAGGGCTTTTCCCTAAGGGTTTCTTGGGTGAGATTTTGACAGCAAAATCCCTAGGAAATATGAATGAACAAAACCCTAAATCCAGATGCTTGAAACTGACTGAAATTGGAAAAGTCAAGAATGGAATCATGATTTTTTCAGGGGTTCCATCACCCAACATGTGCTCTACCTTAATATTCCCAATACATGTTTTATATTTCAATCGTTTTAGCATAAAATTAAGGAATGTCCTTTGGTTTTTCCCAAGGGTAAGTTTCCTCCTCAGGTTGTTAGGGCGTCCCGACCCTTAGAGGATACCATGAAAACTAAAGAACAATAGACTACAATTTTGTATCAGAAAGGTAACAAAGTTAGTTCTAGTGGGCCAAGATTAAAACGTAGGATTCCTTAGCTACTAGAGAGTAGGGCATGTGTACCAAGATGGGGGACCAAAAAAGTGGTCACTCCACTTTTTGGTCCCATAAAAGAGAAAACATGAGCATGTTATAATGAAACACACTTGCATTATGGGTTGGTAGTGACCGAGCCTAGGCTCAGTCATTACCAAGCTATAATGTGAGCATGTTATAACACCCTCATGTTATGAGATTGCATTCACATAATGCGAGCGGGTTATAACATACTCACATTATGTGATTGCAATGAAATAACATGAGCATATTATAACGTGTTCACATTATTGTTTGCTTTTGAAAATTTTCTTTCCCTTTCTTTTTTTCTTCTAGATTTAATTTCCTATACTTTAAGTTATATTTAATGTATATAGTTTTAGGATGTTTTAGAAGGGTTCTATATTTCTAGGAGTTATAATAAAAAATCTAAGTTTCGGAAGATCTTATAATTTTTTAAACAGTCAAAATTTAGTAATCAGTAGGTCAAATTATAGTAATCAAGATGTCAAATTTTAGCAATCAACAATCTCTATCATTTCTCTCTCTATTTATCTCACTCTGTTTATATCCCTTATGCTCTAGACCTCTCTCTCATTATTCCATCCCTTTATTTACTTCTCTCTCCCTTGAGCTCAAGAACTCTCT